>VMKM01003559.1:0-33662 GCA_008360985.2 Macquaria ambigua | reverse complement strand
AAATTATATATTTGGAAATTTATCAGATTCAATTTTAAATTAGTTTAATTTTACAGTCCAGTGTTTGTGATAAAAGTGTTTTTTTTTTCAATTAGAACTAAATTATTATTATTATTATTTGTCTTTGGAATGAACTTTTTTCAATTCTATGTTCAAACCAATTTTGTGGAGAAGATTTCCCAAATAGTATATTTCAAACACTTTGTCCAATTTGTAAAAACAGTTATATTATTGTAGCGTGATAAGGAGCTTGACGATGAATAATAACTTTAAACTGAGACTGAATTAACTGGCTATCTTTTTCCCTTTTTCAAGGGTGGTGCCCCGAGGTGAATTTAATGTTAGTTAAATTCTGTTATTTAATATAAATATTGATTATTTCTGATAGCCGAAGTTGAGTGCCATAGCTCTACTTCAATTTGTATCCACTTGCAATAAGGCCCATGTATTTGGTGCTGTTGGGTGAGACTAATCCCGCTACATTATTCTAAAAATGTATTTATTGCAAATTGGAGATCAAAAGATCTGTGGGACAGAGGACATGTAGAGATTGAAAGTAGAGTTTTGTTCAGACAGGTCAGGTTCAGAAGTCAGGTTTTCAGAAGTCAGTGTTTCAGCATATTAAGTTTTTCAATAAGGTTTGTTCAGCAACGTTTTCAAAATTCCAAAAATCAGATCAGAGTGGAATAGAATTAGAGGGACAAAAAGGTAGAATACCCCAAATTAGACAGAGCTGTGGATGGGACAATTATCATATAGTAGAGGAACAGGAGAGACAGAAAGTCAATTTGATAGAGAAGAGGAGAGAAGGTGGACAGATATTAAACACTTGCCTAACCTAATCTAACTGAATGCTGGCTAACAGCTAAAACACTGGTAAAAACTAAGCCAGAGACCAGCATCAACAGTATTAGTTAGCTTGTTCTTAGTAAAGGACTGGTGTCTGGCTGTGTACCACACCACACAACACCATTAAAGTTACTTTTACATTTCCCAGCTTTACATTGGTGTTGGGATAGTCAGTTGAGTTAAAAAAGACATTGTTTGTTGAAATAAACTGTTAACTAGTGGTTCTTTTGTCAGTTAACTTGGCTAAAGGTAGCATTAGCGGCTATGCTAGCATCATCGCTAGCTAGTCAACATGGGCTTTACTATGCTGCATAGGGGAAATATTTTGCCCTTTGGTTCATGTTTAAATTCTGTATGAGTTAGAAACCACTTTTACTGTAATTTCAAAACACCAAACCTGTATTTCTACCGGCGGAGTAGTGTAGTGAGTAATGGGCAAAAAAAAAAAAAAAGGCGGTCTGATAAACCAATGATCTACGTGGGCATTCCTGTCATGTGCATGGCTGCAGATATAGAGACAGAGCGCAATTTAGTCCCACACACACCGGAGGGGAAAACAATTCATCGCTCTCCATTGACTTTGTATTGCGTCAAGGTGCCTCCTTGTCATTTCGGTCTGCTAGCAAACAACAAATGCCTAAAAGCGGCTGTGTGGTGGGATGCACTACCAACAGGGTAAAGAACCAAGAACTAAGTTTTTATTAACTGCCAAACCGAAAAACTGAGGCAAAAGAAACTGACAAAAGTGGATATAGGCAATACAGCATCAGCAGGAAGAATGGGAACACTGTGGGATCCTGACACTCACCTGAGGCTATGTGCTTTGATTCTCAGTAAATAAGTTACATTTGTTAATTTGGCCAGACATACTGTCGTTGTTGAAGCTAACTAAGCTACCTGTATACAAGGCCTGGTGATTCGATCAAATAGTTGTAAATATAAAAGTATTTCACATCTGGCCATTCAGTGGGATCATTTCTCCAAGAAAAGCAAGGTAAGGAGAAGGGACAATAAGGAAGACCGACAATATTAAGTTTGTCAATATATCTTTTCCTCTCTCTCTTCCTCTCTGGTAGACATACGGTGCTAAAATATTCCTTTGACATGCTGAAATGCGAAGTCCACATAATGGTAGACGGCATTGCCATCCAGAGTTAAAATATTTTAACTTTTTGCCGTCCTCCGCGACAGAATTTACAATCGGTTAATGTTATGTAACTCCCTCACACAAGGAGAAAACATGGGCGATCTGGACAACGAGAAGCTAAAAATGTCTCTTTTTCAAACAAACATGAACAAGGGATACACCAAGTGCAGTTGTGGACTGTTTTTAAACTTCATGGTTGATATTTATGTGACATTTCATAGTCGCAATGTGATGTTATTAGAGAGTGAAATTAGCTGATTATTATATTATTACTTTATCAGGTGGAAATGTTCACACACTTGATGATTATGTCTTTCTAATGTACATTGCCATATTTCTCAATTAACCTCCTCACTTCTTATCCCACTAATGTGCCAATCACATAGTTTAACTGTAAAACTTTATAAACTGTCAAACTGAATGAATCGCTTTCAGAAGCAGCAGTGATATTTGAAGCTTCAGACATCATCAGTCCAAGTCACGTGATATTCTTTATGTGCACACACGCTCCAGCACAATTTCTTTTTTTTTTTTAGTATTAAGACAAAAACAAAACAAAACAAAAAGAGATAAGCATTTCTGTCTGTCATGCAAGAGATTTTGCAAATAACTTGAGTTCATTCTTCCATCCATTGATATGGGGTTTAACCTTTAAATCTTTACAACTATGAATAAAGTGCTTACCTAACAAAATCAAGTTGTTTATCAGAAAAAATAAAAATCTCCTCCATATTTACTCCAGCTTTAATCAACATCACATTTACAGGGTGCAGTAATATATCTTTAGATTGACGCTAGCTCTGAATTGAAAGCAAAAATTCCTGTACCGATTCAAACTGGAGGAAAATATCTTCAGTGTCAATATCCATCTCACAGAATCCACGAGTTGTTATTCCAATTAGTTCCAAGAAGTGATTGGATGGATGGATGTCATTCAAAATTTTAAATGTCACTTCTTTGGCTTTATACCTAAATTTATCACAAACATCTTCATAGTTTAAAAAATTACCAAACTCATCCATCAAATGGGTTACAGCCCATATTCCTTTTTCCATCCAAGTCCCTAGAAACAATGATATCCGAATAGTCGGAATATACCTGTTGTTCCACAGTTATGTTGTGTAAACTTAGGCTTATATATTAAGTTCCAGGATAACTTGCTAGTGGAAATCTGATACCTGCCATTTTTTGAAAAATGGCATTGGGGATGCAAAACCAAAAGGAGTCTTTGTGCAGAATAAAGGAATTCAGCCATTTCAATTTTAGAACACCATTCATAACAGAGAAATCTATGGCATTCCGCCCACCCTCCTCAATACTCTTAACCATGTCAGCTCTCCTAATGTAATGACATTCGTTCTTCCAGATAAAACTAAAATTTCAATTGGATAGTAAGACCCTCCCAAATATATTTGTGTCCCTCTGTAGCCAAGGATTCATAATTGTTTTACATTTATCAATATGTTTTATATAAACATTTTCTTTCTCCCCTATATCTTTATTCCCGGTGACGGTGTATTTGACTTCTGTGTTATGTATGTTATGATGTGTAAGGCAAGTATTTCACATTTGTCAATGCTTAATTTCAGGCCTGCTGCTTTAGAGAATTGATTAATAAAGTCCATCCCAGTGGAAATTTGTCATCTTTTAAAAATAAAGTTGTGTTGTCTGCAAATTGACTTATTATAATGTGTTTTTCCATAATGTTTATGCCTTTAGTCCCATTATTTTTAATCATAGTAGACAATAATTCAGCAACCATTAATAATAAAGGAGAGCTTTTGCAACCTTGTCTAATGCCCCTCCTGACTGTAAACCTTGAGCAGGTAACATGTTCCAAAGCTACACACTGTTAATATTGTTGTATAACATACCAATTAGATTTCAAGTTCAAGTTCAAAACCAAAATGATTTAAAGTTTCTATTATGAAAGGATGTTCCACTGAATCAAAAGCTTTATAAAAGCTGCAGGTGTTTCTGCCTCTGGAGCTGTAGAGTCTGGATCTATGGTTGCGGCCGCCTGCTGCCCCCGTGCTCCTCCTCTGCACCCGCTGCTGCAGTTGCTGTTGCTATTATTATTATTGTTGCTGCTATAATGTTGCTCTTAGTGTTGTTTCTGTTGGTGTTAACATCCATACCATTGCGGCCATTCGTTTACATCTGTATTGAAACTGTGTTATTGCTGCTGTATCTTCTCTTTCCTCCTGCTTCTCTACTCTCCTGCTCCCCTCCCCTTCAACCCAGTAACCCGATTGAGGGCAGATGACCGCCCACCTAGAACTGGTTCTGTAAGGGGTTTCTACCTCATTAAAGGGAGTTTTTCCTTGCCACTGTCATAGTGCTTGCTCATGGTGGGAATTGTTGGGTCTCTGTAAATATAAAGAGTCGGTCTAGACTTGCTCTACTCGAAAAAGTGCCCTGAGATAACTTTGTTATGATATGGCGCTATATAAATAAAACTGAATTGAATTGAATTGAATAAAAGTCCAAAAACACAATGAAACGTCTCTCAAAACATGTGTGACTGTAATCAATCAAGTCTAGAACCAGTCTTATGTTATTGTGGATAGATCTTCCACTGAGGAAAACTAGTTTTACTTTAATTTATTATCTGGGACAGGCATTCTAGCTGCAGCAATTTATAATAAGTGTTGACTAATGTAATTGGTTTTAAATTGTCTAGTAACCTTTTATCCATGCCATGCTTGGGGATAAGTGTAATTAGGCCTTATTTCATGCTTAGCATTAGTTCCTTTCTCCCTATGCATTCTTGCATTGCCTTGAACAACAGATTCCTGACATCTTTCCAAAAGAATCCATAAAAATCAGCTGTGAGCCTGTCAGAGCCAGGGGATTTGTTCAATGACAATTTCAAGCTAACAGCATCCAATTCTTCTATTCTTAAATCTGACTCACAAATTCCTTTAAACAAAACATCAATTTTTGGTATGAAGGTCTTCTTTTTTTTTTTCCAAAAAGCTGGTAGAATCAGTATGGGAGTATGCAGATAGAGATTACTTTTAAATGTGAAAACTTCCTTTTCAATGGTTCTAGTGTCCTTGCATTCTACTCCATTTATCAGTAGACTTGCCACTGTCTTATTTTCCTGTATTCTCTTGAATTGATATCTCTGTATTTATTTCTGTATTATTTCCCTTTGCATATAAATTCCCCAATTTACTTTCCCATTAAATTTTCCATTTTATTTATTCATTTATTTATGTATTTATTTATGTATTATTTTCCCTTTGCATTTCCCCCTTGTGTATTTCCCCAAAAGTATTTATTTATGTATTATTTTCCCATTGCATTTCTTTGTCCTTTTACATTTCTTTATGGATTTCTGCTTCATTATGCAAATGAGGGGGCTGTTTGTCAGTGTGTCATGGGTTGCCTTCAGGTCTGTGGTTTTCCCATGGAATTGGGCTACTTTTGACTCCAGACCAGCATGTGCACACATGGACATGGGACGTGACATGTCGCACGGCCACAGACACACACACGACGCCCGCCTCTCGATCCCAACTCAGCTAGCTAGCTGAAATCAGATCTTGCATTAACTACAGTGAATGCATATGAAGTAAAAATAGTACATCCGTGTTGTCCAGGCAGTGAGGAAGAGGGAAAAGGGAAGAGAAAGTGAAAAGACAAAGCAACGGGTTAGTTTGTGCGTCTGTGAGTTCACAGAGCTATATTTTATTTATGATAATATATTGTATCTAATTACACAAGGCCATTTTAGGACCTAGGTGAAAGAACTGTTTAGGGAAAACTGCTTTTATTGCTGGCACACCAAACATTTATGGTACTCTGTAGATATTACAATACATTTAGCAATGACAGCAATGCTGTTTGATTTTAAAAGCAGTGTATATGGTTTGGCAGGGGCAAATTTTGATTTCTGGTATTGGGCACACAGACCGTGTGTGCCTTTGTCAGATCTCTTTTCCCAGGACTGATCTCTTTTCCGAGGAGCTGCACCGCCGTGCGCCGGTCACAGCACGCCACAGGACGGATAGGCAAGAGAAGCCAGTGGTGATGGACGGTGCATACCTCCAAACATCCCGAAACGTCCTGCGGTGGCAGGCTTGCGGCAGTGTGGTTCCTTGGTACAGCAGCAAAAGCAGTCCTGGGAAAAGAGATCCGACAACGTACTAGCTTAGTAGCTACCTAACATAAACAGCCACAGAGGATTTGCTATCTTGCTAAGCAGCTACCTTTGCTATCTAACGTTGGATAATTTGACAACAATTTGACTAATATGACCCATTTTAAGTGTGTTGATGATAACGTGATAATGTCCCCAGTATCGAATAAAGATCAACAAACAGGGAAAATGACCATCCGAGCTACCTGCCATAGATCTATGAGGAAACGTGAGAAACCTCACAACCTCAGAGTAGGATGGAAGATAGTTATTTGTCAGTTCCAAGCCAGTTCTGTTCCAAAAATCTCAACTTGCCCGTGAAAGCCTATCAGCATTGAGATTCTCCTCCTGACGTCACAAAATCAGAATGAAAGGGAGGAGAAAATAGCCGTCTGTGGGCACCATGGATGTTTTTATTATACATCCATGGTGGGCACCCAGAGTGACAGAGACCGGACAAAAAAAGAGATTGCTAAGCAAGGAAGTTGGACTACCTGGTAAATGTCATGTTGTGCGTTAGGGATACCAGCAGACGGGATATTGAACATGAGCTTGCAGTTTATTACAATTCATCCAAGTAACGTTCTCCCCCGGTCCCCTTCCTGTAGCCTTCAAAATAAGAGCATATTACGTTGCAGTAATAACTGATTCCACCACAGTAAATTCTGAAAATACTGTATGTGTCTGTTACTTGATTCCAGCTATTGGTTGTACTTTACTAGTAACCAATCAATCAGAACTCCATTCAGAAAACAGGCATTTTAAAAGTTGTTTCCTTGTCGTCTACGGACAGACATGACAAAGCATGAATTCAGACTTTTTACCAATCGGCATCATGATGAAGTTATTTCAGCATCCTTTTGATCTGTTTATTGCAATTACATCACAGCAACATCTGTTTATTTTGGGTTCATACTGCTGTAGTAGTAAATCTTGGCACCGATCAAACTGGGTACTGCTCAGCATCAAATAGTGCTGGAAGCGGCAGTCATTCAGACTCAGTCCCTGGAGAAGGTGTTGAAATTCACCGAGCGGTGTGCGCCTCCAGATGATGTATGAACCCAGAAGGGCGAATATTTGTGTGTTGTGTGTGCGTGTATGTTAAGTTTAATTTATCTGCATGCTGTTCTGTATTCACTGTTGTACAAACTATATTTGAATGTAGGTTTGAGTAAATTAAGACACTAACGTTATCGAATACTCAGACTTATCTATTTTAACATTAACATTCCTAACATTGTTCCAAAACCAGAACAGAAATAGTCTATTTTTGTTCAGTTCCCTTTTTGTGATTGTGATTTTTGTGACTACCATGATTACTCAAAACAATCTGATCAGCTTTCTCATTTCTCTTTTTCTGTGTATTTAAGCTGATGTGTGACTGTTGGCTATATGATTGTAAGATGACAACACCTTTTTTTCTTTTCTTATTTTAAAGATTGTCCTTGAGGACTCCTCCCCTGTGCAGATGAGTGATGCTGAGTTTTCACATGTGGCTGTAACAGCACTGTGCAACCATAATGTTGCACTACTGTACCAGACCGCACACTACTCTCAGCTGAACATTGCTGCTGTTTCCCCAGTCCTAAGTTGTACAGAGATGGAGCAACACTGGCACAAAGCCAAGAATTATGGTAAGTCTGTGAGCACTACAAAACCACATTTAAGCGAGGCTGTCTGATCCTGATGTCCCTAAAGTGGCTGAGGCATATAAGGACTTTTCAGCAGACATTGTACGACTCATCAACACCATGACAATCAGTGCTGATGTCCCACTGGTTGACTCAGCATTTGGGAAAGTTCAGGAAGGCAGTCCCATCTCCAGTGCCCATGAGCCAGGTTATCTTATTCCACCCAGATGCCCCTCCACCACCACCACCTCTTCCTCTGATTACATAACATACTGTTGCTCTTGAGCTGGCTCATTGCTGTTGACAGAGGCCGCATTGGCACTTGTGATTCACACCATCTTAGTTTACAGCAGGCTCCACCAATTGCCAAAAGGCCTGGAAATGTCTGTGTGACGCAAATCTAAGAATAAAATGATAATCACTTCAGACTTTTTTAGATTATGGTTGTTAACTATACATTACTGAGACTGACACAGACCGACAAACAGTACGAAAGAGAGAGAACAAGAACAACATGTAAATGTATTGTTTGTTAGTAGTAGTAATAATATCAATAGTAGTAGTTAGTACAGTGGTAATATTAGTGAAAAAAGTACATGCCTCCATGTAATTCATGTCAAATTATTATTCAGTATTGTAAATGTATAGTTGTAGGTGTTTTCATATTTATTTCACTATACATGTTCATTTTGATTGTTTTTAATGGGTTCATTACATATACGTAAACCACTGGAATATTCAGGGTCTGCACTCTGCAACCTTCGAGCTGAAGAGTGCAAACCCTGAATTCATGAAATCTATCAAAGACATTGATTTAATTGTGTTGACAGAAACGTGGTGTCAAAATGATCTGCTCACTCACTCTCCTCCAGGATATAATGAAGTCATTGTGCCCTCTATAAAATTTAAAAACATACGCAACTGATGTCATTTGTCTGTTGCAAATACTTGGTGGTAACCATGGTAACATTTAAGTGTTTCCCTTTTTTTACAGAGGTGTGTTTTTTGTCCTACTTCATACATGCACCCATTTCCTTAGTAAGTAAATGTGAGTAGTGAGTAAGAAACAACCACACTTTTTATTTGTGACCAACTATTTCTCCCCCATCATACTGTGATACAAGATGTCCATCACTGTAACGTCACAGACTAATAATTCTCATGACCAACTTTTTTTTCATGAGCTCTTGTTGACGACCAAAGATGATGAATAAAATAAAATTGGTCTTTGGTGGAATTACATTTTCATTTACTTTTACTAAATGTCATTGTGTGTTCCTTTTCATGTTTCAGAAACCAGCTCGTGGCACTTTGGTGTTTTACAGACGAACAGAATAATTCTGCTTCTGCTGTGTGCTGTCTCATCTATAAGTGTGATTGTTATAGCCTTCCTCATTTACGCCATCAAGAAAAATGAGTGTGATTATTGCAATAATAAAGGTAATAGAAGTTACCTCTCTGTCACACATTATTTAGTATAATTAGTGTAATATAACTAAAATTAAACTAGTGCCTCCTTATTTATATTTATATATTGATTTTTTTATGTTATATTGTAGCTGCTGTTTCCCTGAAAGAACATGTTGCAAAAAGGAATTTAAAGGTAAAATCAATTTATGACTTATGACAAAACGGTTATAATGCATTTTGATTGGTATTTGTCATCTCACATAATTTGCGATACATTTCCTCAGAGAGATAAAGACGCATGGATTTATTCTGCTGCCATCTTCACTGTGATGAAGACTGGCAGTGGTGGAACGAGGGGTGCAAAAGCAGCGGAGAGAGGGGATCTACGCTGCTGTCAAGGCTTTTGGGTTGGATTAGCAAGTTAACTTAAGTGTTTTAGATGAGTTGGTACCATATGTGATAGCTGATGTTATGCTGTTTAAAGCTAAAGGCTGTTATTTGTGGCTATTAGGTAATGTACATATACTGTATGTCTTGATTTTGTGTTTTGGTTAGATTGAATTAAAACAATGCATTTTGTTCCATTTATGTTGGACTTCAAATTTCGTGAAATTTTGTCTACACACACTTTCTGTCTGTGTCAACTGGGATATTTTTAGTCCTTTCGCCTGGAAATAAAGCCATGTGATTTAGGTCTCAACTAGTAAGTTCTATTATTTCATCAGTAACAGTAAAATGCAGAGTTATGGTGCTGGTTAATGAAATGCGTGACAGGAAATACAGCAGTCAAGACAGTAAGCCTTTATATTCAGTCTGTATGTAGGTATAATAAAGGTGTTAAAGGTTTATGCATGTCACTTTTTCACTATTGTTGATGTTGTTTGACCACTTTAACTGTTGTGAAAGTCTTAAACATGATTCAGAATCTTTGCAAACCGCGTTACTGCATGAAACACACTTGAACTTTTCCTGTGCCAAATTGCGGATGTTGGTGACAATCAATGACCACCATACACCTCAAAATAGCCATATTTATATGCTCATTCACTGTGTTTTTCCAACCATTTATACTGGTACATTAAATAATAGTCGGACAGTAGTGCTACCAAGGGGAAAAAGTTACTAATTCAGTTCACACTTATTTAGTGCGGTGGGTGTAATGAGCAGAACAGCCTGTAGGGGGCACTAAAAAGACTTTAAAGGGTAATTCTGGTATTTTTAAACCTGAGCCCTGTTTTCGCCTCAGCCGGCAGCCACGAAACGGGCTGTAATGGCTGCAACGTAATCCTTGTGGGCAACTGCGCCTGTCAAAGTACAGCCACTAAAAGTGCTTGTTTTTGCCACTGACAGGCTCAGATTGTTATTCGAAGTGTCTGACAACATTATGGAAAGGATCCCTAGAGAGACAGACCTTTTTGTTAAAGAGTAAGATCCTTTTTGTTTAAGATCACAGCTAAAAGCTTTGCTATTGCCACAAATATCTAGGTGGGATCCGTGAATGAGTAGCACCTCCCTGTCTCACGGACAGGCCCTAAGGAAAAGCTGCTAACCCTAGTCCATAACTCTAGTATCGCTATATCGTCACATGGTAAAACTAAATGTCTGTCCAAACTCCTCCTGCACCTGTATCTAAAGTACTCCTGTACAAAATGGCAGTAATGTAAAGAGAGATAAAACAGAAAGTCATTCACCTATGGGCAATTTAGAGTTTTGTTTATTTTAAAGAAAGCTTTTTACTTGCTGTAAATACAAATACTGAGGTGGTTAATCTAAAGAAATCCTGGGTGCCCATATGTAGAGTGGTGAACCCTGACAATCTAATGCTATGCAGTACAACACCAGAGAGTCTGGCAACAAAAAAATAATCATTCATCAGGCCAGGCCACCTTCTTCCATTGCTCCGTGGTCCAGTTCTGATGCTCACGTGCCCATTGTAGGCGCTTTGGCGGTGGACAGGGGTCAGCATGGGCACCCTGACCGGTCTGCGGCTACGCAGCCCCATACGCAACAAACTGCGATGAACTGTGTGTTCTGACAGCTTTCTATCAGAACCAGCATCAACTTTTTCAGCAATTTTAGCTACAGTAACTCTTCTGTTGGATCGGACCACACGGGCCAGCCTTTGCTCCCCACGTGCATCAATGAGCCTTGGCCCATGACCCTGTCGCCGGTTCACCGGTTTTCCTTCCTTGGACCACTTTTGGTAGGTACTGACCACTGCAGACCGGGAACACCCCACAAGAGCTGCAGTTTTGGAGATGCTCTGACCCAGTCGTCTAGCCATCACAATTTGGCCCTTGTCAAAGTCGCTCACATCCTTACGCTTGCCCATTTTTCCTGCTTCCAACACATCAACTTCGAGGACAAAATGCTCACTTGCTGCCTAATATATCCCACCCACTGACAGGTGCCATTGTAACGAGATAATCAGTGTTCTTCACTTCACCTGTCAGTGGCCATAATGTTATGGCTGATTGGTGTTAGTCTCTTGTCTGCACTGTAAGGCTTAGACCTTATACGGTTTAGACAAGAGAATTATGTTTTTGTTTTATCAGTCAATTTAAGAGGGTTTAATCAGGTATGGTATTCAGGCATGGTACGCTAATCTGACAGTAAGTCTAAACTCATTCGGGTGGTGCAGACCCGTTTGAAGATTATAGGGAGGAAAGAACACCATTCTCTTCAGCTTATATATGAGAAGTCTGTGCTTAGGGAGGAACAGAAAATAAGGAATGAAAATGTAAACTGAAATGTTATAAAAACCCATTGGTTTATGTTTTTGTTTTATCTGTTGCAGCAAAAGCTGAATATTATATCTCAGTAATCACAGAGGCCGGAGGACAGGGGCGTAAATATAAACAGTGCACTGGGGCCCCTGGGGTGGGGGGCCCATAGAGAGAGTGGGCCCTCCAACAATCTCATAATAATAATATTTGAACATCTGTCACATAGTAGAATATATCTAAAGCTACAGTAGAACACTAGTTATGTAAATGAGAGAATAGAATTCTGGTGATGTCATAATGAGCCACAATAGAACTGTCATTGTTAACACCTGTGATGTTAGTGAGAACTACTTTAGATCTCCTATGAGCTTTATAAGTTACAGCCGGATGGTTGCTGCCTCCAAGTGGCCAAATAATCAATTCTTGCAGGTTTGATATAATTTCCTTAATTTTCTTTTTAGATGATTTGGTTGGACCAGATAGTTTGGTGTCTGTCCTGAAGCCCTGGTGTAGAGTGGCAGAGCTTCAGGACCAGTCTCTTATCTTTGTTCAACTGTTGGACCTTGTATTGGTAAGACTGGGGGTTGTTAGATGAGAGGTGTTTATAAAATTTGATGACTCACTTTTTAATTTTAATTAGTAGAGGGTGTTGCCAAGTTCTGTCAAGTACTATCTCTTTAGATCTCATATGAACTTTATAAGTTGAATTTTGTTTTTACAGCCTGATTTTTGCTGCCTCCAAGTGGACAAATAATCAGTTCTTGCAAGTTATAGATCTGGTGAGTCTACAACCTTTTAGTATATTTTAAGGCATTAGCAGTGTGAATATTGCTTGAATTGAGATATCATGGATTATTTGATTATTTCACTTTATTTTACTGGTAACAATGGGTTAACGGTTGACATCACAGACGATGTCACGTTCTCACTCAATAATCGAGGTCTTTTGATGTCACTGTTTAAGGCTTTTTATTCCATCAATGACATCATTAAGACGTTATTAATTTAGCACCTGCGAGTGTGTAAATCGGATCTGTGGGAGCTATCAGTCTGACATCCACACTCCCACAGAGAAAACCTGGAGAGCTGGTGCCCGGGTGAAACCCCGGGTTGAGGCTGTGGACGATTGGCCTCAGAGCGAGGTAGTGCCTCGTGGTGCTCCTTGTGGCTCACGTCCTGCCAGCACACAGACTGCCCACGGGCATCTGTTCAAGACTGGCAGGATCGAAACCAGAGCTTTCCAGTGTCCTCTGTGGGAGTTGGATCTCTTTCTGAGATGTCATTGTGAGCTTTGGTAGAAGACTTGTGATGTTATTGAGAGCTACTTTAGATCTCATGTGAACTTTATAAGTTGAGGGTTTTTTTGCAGCCTGATTTTTGCTGCCTGCAAGTGGACAAATAATCAATTCTTGCAGGTTGTAGATCTGTAGAGTCTGCAACCTTTTAGTATAATTTAAGGCATTAGCAGCATTGATATTGTTTGAATTGAGATATCAAGGATTATTTGATTTTATTTCACTTTACTGGTTTGGGCTAAGAGGTGACGTCACAGACGATGTCACCAGTTCTCACTCAATAATCGAGGTCTTTTGATGTCACTGGTTGGCGATTTTGTTCCATCAAGGACATCATTAAGACGTTATTAATTTAGCACCTGCGAGTGTGTAAATAGGAGCTGTGGGAGCTATCAGTCTGACATCCACACTCCCACAGAGAAAACCTGGAGAGCTGGTGCCCGGGTGAAACCCCGGGTTGAGGCTGTGGACGATGGGCCTCAGAGCGAGGTAGTGCCTCGTGGTGCTCCTTGTGGCTCACGTCCTGCCAGCGCACAGACTTCCCACGGGCATCTGTTCAAGACTGGCAGGATCGAAACCAGAGCTTTCCAGTGTCCTGTCTGGGAGTTGGATCTCTCTCTGAGATGTCATTGTGAGCTTTGGTAGAAGACTTGTGATGTTATTGAGAGCTACTTTAGATCTCATGTGAACTTTATAAGTTGAGGGTTTTTTTATAGCCTGATTTTTGCTGCCTGCAAGTGGCCAAAGAATCAATTCTTGCAGGTTATAGATCTGTAGAGTCTGCAACCTTTTAGTATATTTTAAGGCATTAGCAAGATGAATTTTGTTTCAGTTGAAATATCCTGGATCAGGTGAGCCCTATTCTGCTATAGGCCTAGACTGCCGGGATACTTCCTGTGATGCACTGAGCTCCTCTCTCCTCCTCTCCCTCTCCATTTGTACATACTTTTTTCCCATTAATGCATGTTACTAACTTGACTTCTTCCCTTTCCCGTAGTTGTGTGCTTTCTCTCTCTCTCTCCTTCTGTTGCTGTATTTCTTCCTCCGGAGCTGTAGAGTCTGGATCTGTGGTTGCAGGCCACCTGCTGCCCCCCAATGTTCCTGCTCAACACCCACTGCTGCTGTTATTGTTATTGGTCTTATTATTAGTATTACTATTATTATATTGATATTATTTTTATTAATATTAACATCAATACCATTACCATTACTTTACAACTCTATGTGGAACTGTACTACTGTATGTTCTCTTTCCTCCTGTTCTCTCTCTCTCTCTCTCTCTCTCTCTCTCTCTCCCCCCCTCAACCCAACCGGTCGAGGCAGATGACCGCCCACCCAGAACCTGGTTCTGCTCGAGGTTTCTACCTGTTAAAAGGGAGTTTTTCCTTGCCACTGTCGCCTAGTGCTTGCTCATGGTGGGAATTGTTGGGTCTCTGTAAATCATATTATAAAGAGTCGGTCTAGACCAGCTCTATATGAAAAGTGCCCAGAGATAACTTCGTTACAATTTGGTGGTATATAAATAAAACTGAATTGAATTGAAGTGAACTGAATTCTCTGTATTCACTTTAGATCTCATATGAACTTTTTTAAGTTGGGTTTTGTTTTCACAGCCTGCTTTTTGCTGCCTCCAAGTGGCCAAATAATCAATTCTTGAATCAATTTCCATCTACGGACGGCATTGCAAATTAGCTTAGGCTATAAATGTTGTGGTGTGTGGCATTGGTTTATGCTACATACTTGTCCCTATACAAATAAACATGCTAAGTACATCTGGAGATTAATGGTTTGTGATGCTTAGCCCAAGAAATGTTTGCCCAAGGGGACAATAAAGTATATCTTATCTTACAGAACAGACAGAATATTTAATACATGTAATCATTAACATTATTACACATACAACAGGAACAACAGCATTATTTGATCATGGAAGTTCGTTCTTGACCTTGACCTCTTTTCGGGGCTTTCCACCACATCTCACAGTCTTCAGCATTATATTTGCTTATGTTGGAATCACCCAAAAGTCTAGTAAGTGGACCCTGAGTTGAGATTATTTTGTCACTACAGCATTTCTGTATGCTCAGACTGAATCCTCTTCTATTCACTTCAGTATGTTGGCCTCACAGGAGCCAGGCTGCGTTACCGGAAATGTAACAATGAGTCTAACAGCTTGGTCTGTGGGTCTGTGCGATATTCATTGTATTTGTATCGGGCTGATGGCTCAAAACCTCAGCAGACCAGATCAAAATCTGTGTGGCTAGATACCATAAATTTACAGGGCATGGCAGCTCTAATGTATATGCTGTATATTGGGGCCACAATATCTGAAGTCCATTGGAAACAAGGCTTCCCCAGAATAAACAAAACTAAGAGACTACAACCTTGCTAGCTCTAACTCTGTGAGACTTTGGCACAGCAGTGCTTTGAGCTAAATATTAATGTCAGTATATATTAGAAAATATATAGATAGATAGAAAAAGTAAGTCACAAAAGTCAAAGTCACCAGGATTCATCTTCTGGGCACCACAAATGTCTGTATCAACTTTCAAGGAAATTCATCAAATAGCTGATGAGATATTTCAGTCTGGACCAAAGTGGTAGACTGACTGACATTGCCTTGCATAGAGCCATGCTGCCAGCATGACTAATAAAATCTGAACTACTCAACAAATACTTGGTTGATTTAACCTGGTGACTTCACCTTTTATTTGTTAATTTATAAAACCAACTGTGTTCTACCAAAAGATGGCAGCAGTGTCACTAGAGATAAGGCTGTTATGCATCCTGTGTGTGCAGAATGTAACACAAGTCATTTGATTGAAGCATCAATCACCTGCAGCAACTTTTAAAACAGATATTTTAGCATAGATGGCGCGATAGGAATTAAACTGCACACTCTTTAGTGTCACCATTAGTCCTCACTACCATATTTAGCCCAAAATAAAAGGAAAAAGCATTTCACCGCCTGCAGAACCTAAGATACACAACCTTTGATTGAAGACATTTGAAAAGAAGCATTCAAAATTCACTTATATTTAAATGCTAATAGATGAAGCAGCTGGGGAGGTGGAGGGAATAAAATTTGCTTAAAGCAGGTAGTGGTGTAGCAGCGAGGATGCTCAGCATTAGTGTTTGCAGGCAGAACAAGGTTAGTGTTAAACAATGGTTGTGGTCATGTATGATTGGACTGTGTATAGAACACGTGAAGGAGGGGACGTCACACGCCAAGGAACCAAACTCTGTAAAAGATTCAACAGTTTTTAGACACATCATCACCGCTGAGCAGTGTCTGTGATACAGGTAAATATACTTTTTATGACCTGTGTTATGGGTTAGACAAATTTGTTGAGGTACAGTAAACAGCAAAATAAATAAATACTACGTTTCTGTTTTTTTGCAGAAAGAACTAATAAGTAAAGAAGAAAAAAGAAGTCATCACGTTTCTACTTTTAGAAGGTTTACATCTATTTTTACTCAGTCTTCAATATCACAGCGTCAGTAAGTATTTACACGGGGTTTTTATCTTGTGGTTGTGGTTTTGTTGCATTTTGTCTGTGCAGCTTTCACTGCAGGTCTGCAACTCATTGTTATTAAACATATTTTTAAGATATAAGAGTTAATTTTGCTGTATTTCTGTGAATGTCACTTAAGTCAACTCTGGTCTAAGTATTCATTGGTAACACTGATATTTTTTACCAGGCAGCTTTACTTGTGTGTAAATGTGTGAATCAGTATTGGATACATTGAAATTGAAAGACCTGATAATGGTGCTAGAGAAGACTCAGGGGATCACCAAAGTTATTCCAATTCATCCTGAGGGGGGCATGAATGTCTTTACCAAATTGCACAGCAATCCATCCAATAGTTGTCAAGACATTCCAGTGTGGACTAAAGTGGTGGACCAACAGGCAGACGTTGCCATCCACAGATCCATGCCACTAGCTACCACCATTGCCCTAAATGTTCTATTTTTCCTGCCTTTTTTTTCATCAGGGAGTCATGAGGATCCAGATTGCCTGTTTGCTGCTGGTGCTGCTCTCTGCCACTGTGCTCTCCCAGGACGCAAAAACCAGACTTCAATTTAAGAAGTTCATAAACCAGCATATCGATGGGCAGATGAGTGTCAATAGGTGTGATGATGTGATGCAAGCAAGAAATATCTCCAAGATCAACAAAAACAAGTGTAAGAAGACCAACACTTTCATCCGAGCCAACATCGACACAGTCAAACACATCTGTGGGCGTGCAGGAGAGCCATATGGTGACAAGACCAAAAGCCTTAAACCCTTTGACATTGTTGTCTGCAAAGTGAAAAACCAGAGAACCAAGTATCCCGACTGTCACTACAGTGGTAAAGTTTTGACCAGGAGAATTATAATCAAATGTGTAAGAGGCTTTCCTGTGCACTATGACGGAGACATTGATCACTGTGAGAACTGATTGAACAGCTGCTGTACTTCACTTGCTTGTTAAATAAAATGCATTTGGCAGCTTAAATTTGTGTCTGTTTTATAATACAGTCTTGTGCAATAATCAACAGAGTAGTTATGGACACCATTAGAAATGATAGGTATATTATTAATAATTGTTACAGTATGATTGGTTTGTGATTTGACTGAAAGCTCCAGAACAGCTAATAAATGGACCTTAAGGTGAGATTGTTTTATCAACTGCTGTACCCAGAGTCAACAATGAAGTTTGAGATGTTGCCCCAAATAATACTTATTTTTCTCCACTCCCAAAACATCTGACTTTATTGATCCTATACACACATACATACATACATAAAGTCCCCTGGGTTTAAGGTGTGCACACATCCTAAACCCTCCTGGTTGTGGAGAAGGTGGTTACAAAATAGGAAAGCATGCAGCCACCTCTCAGTGGTCCTCAGGGACTTTCTAGGGTACGTTTCAATTAAACCAATCTCTCTAGAAAGCTACACCAGCCAAGAGGGTTTGAAATTCATGTTAAACAACACAGCCCTGCAGCACTGGGAACTCCTATAGGCCTGTACAGGTTATGTTATATACTGCAGGTCACATAGGTTAGTGTGTTACATGCAACACACTGTGGTGTTCATGTTGCACACAGCAGTTTTTCATCTGTTACACCCTGTATACACCCTATAGAGCCTTGTTACAGGGATCTGCCTGTGTCCATAGAAATAGAATTATAATACAGAATAACTGTTTCTGAGATTATTAATATGTAGAAAGAAGAAGACAGACTGGCTGACAGATGGAGACAAATTGTTTTGACGCCAAACTGTTTTCTGTATATTTGTCCCTCACAACTGCCAATAATTGTCAGATCTTTTGTTTTTCCCATAAACTAAAGTTAAAGTTAGTAAATCTATGTATATATAAGTTATAATGCCCTTCATTTTGTGCATCAAAATACTGTCAGTATCACTCAAAAAATGTAAATATGATCATAAGTGTTCAATCTTTCTAGTTTCACAGCACTGTGTAAAAGTGCACAGAAGAGCACAACAGCCTGAGAAACGAGCAAAGCCACATGCAACAGCTTCACTGCACGGTGAGAAGTGAGAAGTGGTTGTGGGCCAGGTGCTTTACCCCCCAAGACATCCGGTCACACACACACACACACACACACACACACCCTCAACATCAGTCAAGAGGGTTACTGACCTTTGTACTCTCTTGGTCCATTGATGCTGCATGCTCATAAGTGGTGCTGTACTGAAGTAGCATCTGGAACTCTTATTCTTTCAATAATGTTAACAAAATATTGAAATATATACAATACTTATGAAAGGTTCACATCAGCCAACAAAGTTCTCTCTTTCTTGTCACGGCACTGTGCATAGGTGATTTGCACAACTGCCTTGGAAACAACCAGCAAAGCCACAAGCAGCTGCTTCACTGACAGACAAAGGCTGTGGTTGTCCATACAGGGCTAAGGCTAATTATTTATGATAGATGTGTGACTGGATGTCTTGAGGATATGTAAGAGGTTAGAGATGTAAAAAAAGAATAGCTACCGGACTAGTTTAACCAGTTTACCTGATTATTGTATATATTATTTTGCCTGTATTCAGTATGTGCTTTTTTATGATACAAATAGTTGACTGAGAGTATCAGGGCGCCATCTGGTGGTAGATTCCCCATCAGATCCTACCAGGGGAATAAATGGGTGAAAGCAACACACAGACTGCAGCAATTTTCACCTGTATTGTTGCAAATAATGCCAAATGCCATCAAAACATTATTTTATAATCACATAAACTCACAATGAAAGTGGAAAGTTGAGGCCATTTTGTGGATAAACTTTAGTTAAATAAATAAAATAACGTTATGAACCTTTTGGATTTATCATCAAACATCTGCCTCCCACCAAAAGATGGCAGCAGTGTAAAGAGAGAGGTAGAGAGGACGTCAGCACGTTTGTCTAGTGTTTGACACACAGATATCAAAGCTGGGTACAAGTTTGCAAAACTAAGCTTAGATACAAACTTCAATGCACAAGTTTGCAGAATTAAGCTTACAGATACAAACATAAATGTACAAGTTTGCAAAACTACGGTTACAGATACAAACCCCTGTTTTCAAGTACGCCTTTTAGAATGATATAATATTCCATAGAGAACGAGCAACAACGCCGACTGCTACGGCCACTGGTGTCACCAAAAACAACGACTTTCTGAAAACTACACACAGCCCCTTTAAATATCATTATATATCAATATGTAAAAAAAATAGCAAACTTACAGGAACTTGTTTGACCTTGTTGCATTTATAAGATGTAGATGTTGGAAAGGGGGTCCTCAGGAATATAGCTGATGATGTGGTTGCCTGATATTATTGCTTTTTTATAAATATCTGACAAAAATATGTTGACAAAAATTTGGGACGCATTTTGAGCAACCACAAAATAAGAGTAAATATTTTTTTATCAAATTGAAATGATAATGTCTGAGGACAACTGATTTTGTGGGTACTGGGCTATCATATAATATAATTAATACAATTAAAAACAAACATATTAAAAAATGTTACATTTGTGCAAAAGACCCTCAGATGATCAACCCTGACTATTTACAATAAGAAAATTGTATTCATTTTCAACGGAATTAGCACTTTTCATAGTGGAACATGCTTTCACTTAAGTCCCGAGTGAAAGAAGAACAGTAATGGTCAGGACAAACCAGCTCTGATATGACTTTCCTGTATAAGAATCAGCAAACTGGTCAAATCGTATGTGTACATGCAGTAAGTGGAGGGAATAGATCAAATTTCAACAGCATATTTTGCAAAAGCCGTATAATGTGATTTTACAAGGGACGCAAAATCTATCACCAGTTACCATAGCAACTGTATTAAACGTCACACGAAGCTGGGAGCACGTTCATATGGAAGACGTGGTTTCAGAGAGGGGGGGAGTGCAAGGGATTGTAGGCAGGTAGAGAGACCCTGGGGAAGAGAAGGAGAGAGAGAGAGAGAGATGCCAGAGGAGGAGCTCGTGCAGAATCTCGTTTACATTTGGGTTTTCCAAAGCAGCTTCCGTGTGGTTCGAGAGCTCTTATTGATGGAGATATAGAGAAGCAGAAGCGAGTCTAGCCGCTGTCTCTCCAACGATGTTTTCTTTTCTCTTCCAGCGGCGATGAACACAGTTGACGAAAAATACATGGACTTACTTTCTTCTCCTCTCCTTACGAAGGATTCCAAAGGCCAGAATCTGAGCAACACATGTACAGTACTGACATTAACGACATGAGTTGTGACTGTATAGTGGCTTTCCTGTCTATGCAGCCTGCTGTGTGCTGTCAGAAACATCCAGAGGAAAACGCCTAGCTCTGTTGAACAAAGCTGAAACATCAGGAAAACAAGCGTTTGGACCAAAATTACCAGTAAAGAGGTATAGCGTGTTTGTGTGGAGGGTGCTGTGGACAGATGAACAAAATGACCAAAGTCTGAGGTAACACGAAGAGAGGAAATGAATAAACCACGGTTCACAACCGAATAACGGGCATTTAATGCTAATTTCGCTAACATGGTTTTACAAAATTTTAATACGACACTGGCCTTTTTTTTAACGGAATGTAAACAAATAACTTCCGGGTAAGTTATTTAACTGCTCTTTTGAAGAAACACAGTGAGGTGAAGGCCTAAATGTGTTCAACATATATTCAGTTAGGTTATGTTTTTATAAAGCTTTTTTGGACCTGGTAACATTAGGCTACCCCTAAAACAGCTGCAGTTGCTAACTAGTTTAGTATAGCAAAAAGCTATGCTGGTTTTTTATTTACAGATTGAATATTTCAGACTATAGTAGGCTAGTACTGTAGAAGGTGTGCAATTTTCAAATACCTGTAGCTACAGTATTATTCTACCATGGACCTGTATCAAGTATTATATGGAAATGCATTGGTACTTCAATATAATATGGAAACATTTTAATGTAATTTGATGTAGTTTAACAAACAAAATGAATAAGTGAAGCACATATTTTGTATATGCCATCAAAATTGGCAAGTGTATATGTAAATGGAATTCAAAGAGAATTCAAACTAGCAAAAACAGACAACAGGTGGTTCCACCTATAAAGAACATCTTAAAGCTTTGATGAACAAACAATGAAATCTTATCAGAGTTGTAAATTCCAGATAAGAATCTATTATGAAGTTGAATTTATGTGACACAATTGCTAAATCTGTACACATGCCCTTTTTATGATGCGCTCCTGTGGCACTCATGGCATCAGTCAGTGACCTCTTAATCCTGAGAGCTGTGTGTCAACAGAAGAAGGTCACTGCAGAGCTTATGACATACAAAATGCATAGCCAGTAGCTGTTCTTCAACAATGAAGCATAATTGACATTACATATGAATTACATTTTCAACAGTGGTGTAAAACATTAGGATCCACATATAAAAAAGGGTTAGGCGTTATACTATATCTTTTTATCTTAAACACTTTTGTTTTACTCTGCCATTATTAACTTACAAAAAATGAGATATTGCACTATGACAGTTATGTCAAACCAGCCTAACACATCAGTGTTGGCCTATGAACACAGATTTGACTTCATCTTGTGTTTTCCTTTCTTCTGTTGATGGATTTGGAGATAATGAAAATAGAAAACTACAAATGGATGAGGAGTTATCAGCAGCTGCGTTTGAATCCAGGAAACCAACACAGACTGACTCTAATTTGAATCCATGTGTGTGAGACGAGGGATGAGTTTTGTTGTGTTGTTTTTGTGCTTCATCGATGGATTCGGCTGTTAGCACAGCCCTGCGGGGCAGCAGTGGCAGCAACTACACAGCTGACACCTCAGGTCCAAGCTTCACCAACCAGCTGGGAACCGCCTCACCTGTTGTGCCAAGGTAATTCACTCTGTCCATCCATCTTTCCATCTTTCCTGTCTGCTTTGAAAAAAACAGCTGCACTGTGAAAGTTTGCACACGAGTGACTCTAGAATGTAGCAGTTATTTGGGGGAAGTAAGTTATCCACAAATTCCATTCAACCTAGCAGAAAGAATTGCAACACTGGGGCATCTGCACCATCTATACACCCTTCCAGAGCTACTGTGTCCTATACCTGACATAGAAACACATTTCTAATAGACAAAATAGAGAAACTAGCTAATTTCAGCAAGGTACAATTAGCAGCAGAATTGATTTCATATCTCAAATGTAGAGTAGACTGATGGTCTTTAAAAAAATCAGATATTGGCCCCAGAGCATCAGTGGTGTGGTTACAAATTCTGGGCCTCCTGAAAACTGCTCCCTCAGGACTTGAAACAATAAATATGTATAATCTGGCATTTTCTGGGACCGCTGAATCCATCACGGTTTCATGGTGACATAAGGTGTCAAGCCATCAGTGTGAAAATGAAATTCTTTATTCACACTACGGAATGACATAGTAACCTCCCTTTTAAATATTTTATTTTGAAGGAACCCACCCTTTCCCAGCCACACTGTTTAAATTCCTGCACATTTCATTTCAGAATGGACACCAAGGTGTACCTCCACTAATTGGTTTGCTTAGACAAATTTAGACCTCTTCTCTATATACAACTTTTATGTTAAGACCTATGGCTATCATAGCCCCTTGAACTTGGACAATAGAAAGCCATATTTTTGGATTTACAAGTAATTCAGGGTTTCAAATGCTGTCACCTTTTTGTCCTGTAATAAGTGAAGGAGCTGGTTATGACCTAAAGCGTGGAAGACATAGGTTTTATTCTCAAGATGGCAGTGAGCATCAAGTTATTGATTCAATTCAGCTGCTCTCCATTCAGTAGGTCAGTGGCAATGCCCTAAATTATATTATAATTCCCCTGCATTTTTGATGTTATTGAATCACCTTCTTATTTAATATAAATCAACCAAACATGTGAGGAACACCATAACTAGGCCTGATCTGACCTACTACATAAGAATCTGACTTAGCCCGATTTTAGACGTCTGAATCACTGCCCACATCTCTGATTTGTTTATTGATTCAAATAGGTCTGGTGTCATTGACCACTGTTTCCTTTGATTTCCTTTGAAACAATTAGCCAATCTGAGATGAGATGGACGCAGTGGTAGGGATTGTTTAAGATGAGTTACAGAAATAACAACTCTTAAATTTACATATTTCTTTGATAGATCAGCCCATTTTATACTGTATTTAAGTTACTGTACTGAACTTTAGACAGTTTTTGTTGAGAAACATATGTACATTTTCTCAAATTATAAAAAGATATTGAAAACAGTATTGTTTTGGTATCTGTACCGAAACTCAGTTACTGAGTACACTATATCAGAAGCCCTAATGAAAAATGTTTATTTCTTTGAGATATGCATGAAATGCTGTTAGTAGCTGTGAGAACATATTGTATCCAGACTATGCTGATTGTACAATTTTGTTTTTGGTTCTTTAGGGTTGTTTCCATAGTGACCAGCTTAGTGACCGCCACCACAGAGGCCACATTGGGAACCACAGGAAACCTATCGGCGCTCAGAGACCAAAGAGGGAGTGAGCACAGTCAAATCCATCAGGCATCGACCCCGTCGGTGCTGAGCGCCACTGAGAGTAACTCGGTCCTGCAGGGCATCACAGTGGCAGCTCAGGCCCTGGTACTCCTCTGCATCTTCCTCCTCTCCAGCCTCGGTAACTCGGCAGTTGTCATCGTCATCATCAAACACAGACAGCTTCGAACGGTGACCAATACTTTCATCATGTCGCTGTCATTGTCTGACTTCCTCACAGCTGTTCTATGTCTGCCTTTCTCCTTCGTCATGCTCTTCAGTAAGGACGGTATCTGGATGTTCGGGGATCGTTTCTGTGTGGCCAATGGCTTTTTCAACACCTGCTTCGGTATCATCTCCACCCTGACTATGACTTTGATCTCCTTTGACAGGTACTACGCCATAGTCAGACAGCCACAGGCTAAAATAGGGCGCCAGAAAGCAACTCAGTTGTTGATAGCTGTGTGGTTAACTGCAGTCATTTTCTCTCTTCCTTGGTATCTGTTAGTCCAAACACCCACAGAAATCCATAAGCGGGGTTTCTACCACTGTATGTATGTGTTCCACTCTGGGACCTCACACATGGGGACGGCTTATAGCATCTGCCTTATTGTTGTATGTTATTTACTGCCCTTCTCCCTCATGTGTTTTTGTCATTATAACATCTGTAAGACAGTTCGGCTCTCTGAAATCCGAGTTAGGCCGGTGACCACATACGCATACTTACTGCGATTTTACAGTGAAATGCGAACAGCCACCACAGTTCTGATTATGATTGTTTTCATCATTTTTTGTTGGGGGCCATATTGTTTAATGGGGTTGGTGACAGCAATGGGGGACTACACGTTCAACCCTGCAATGGACACGGTGGCCATCTGGCTAGCCTGGGCAAACGGAGCTATCAACCCTCTGATCTACGCCCTGAGGAACCCCAATATATGTATGTTACTGGGGCGGAGCAGAGAGGAGGGCTATCGGACCAGAAATATTGCTGCATACCTCTCCAGCCAAACCCAGAACCGTGAGATTCGGCTTAACCAAGCAGAGAGGATAAGAGACCGCTACGTGAGTCGTGTAGGGGTGAATAATAACAGCCGGCTGTCAAATTCAAGTCCTGGAAAAGGAGGAGTGGGAGGAGAGGTGGCAATGTGGGCCTGTAAAAACCCTGCTGTGTTCTTCTGCAGGGACACCCAGCCTGACACTGCAACACCACCCAACTCTGTCAGTGCTCCAAAGATTAAGACAGCTGACACCAGCCTGTGACATTCTGGAAGAATTCTTAACCATCTAATGATTGTTTTCATCTTATCTGTATTTGTTGTTGTGGATCTAGAGCTTGCTATCACCAGTTTGTGACGTTTTTGGAAATACCTGATAGTATTTACGTCTCTTCAGATCACTGACTCAAAAATGTTTATGATTCAGACCACCACTTGATCAGATTTTGTTCCAGGAATCAAAAGGATCATTTGAGTTCATATAGTACTATTAAACTGCAGAACTGTTTACACTGTGTGTCTGTTGCACAATAGCTAATGATAGATAAATGAAATTCTTTCCTGATTTTGGAGGACACCATGAAGTCCTCTCAAGGATCCATGGGGCCACCTGAAGGACCTCTGGAATCCCCTCAGTGATTAAGCATGGAAGGGGATGCAAAACATTTCTGTAGAAAACCATGACCAGTTTGTGCTTGTGCACAAGGTCTTTGTGTCAAACATCATTTCATGTGTAAATGCAGCATGTGGATTTGGAAAACTGATAAAGGATCTAGCATTTCCTGATCCTAAACCTTCCATGCTTAAAACAAATGTATCGTACATGTCATTTTCAGACTGTCCTCACCAGAAAAAATGACATCATCTGCCTTTTGTTAGGGTTGCTTAAACCCTGAAGTGCTTAAAATGACTTAAAGTTATACTTTACTTCAACAAGCAACCTCTTGCTGTCATGTGAATAATGATGACTAGACTTTGCCCCTGTGACCAGATCCACTGATTGTGGCAGTTCCATTGAGATTAATTTATTTTTGCTCCGAAATGTTGCTGTTTCAAATGCTGATGCTGGTTCAAACCATTTTGTTCAGTTCAGCAGGTCTATATAAACTTTGTTAATTAAGTTTAATGGCTCAGCAACCACCTCTCTGTAGCAGAGCTATCCCATCATAATCCCATCAATGACTTTGTGGATTTTGCAGTCTTTCAGTAAATTTAAACCAGGAAATAACTATTAAGCTGAGGTGGCAAGCTGACATGGAGCTCCAATGTTAAAAGCCACTGATTTGGTCATTGACAATGATTCAGTATCAGTTCAGCTTGAGGATTCCATTTAAAAAATGAGTTTGTTCACATACTGAACACCTCTACTTGGTTTAGTTACTCTAAAACCAGAGTGAACATCTGCACAGCATTTGAGGGTGGAGAGAGCATCAGAGTCTGAATAATCTTTATTTCAGTTGAGTTGGAATTATACTTGTTAGCTAGGCAGGATATACAGGGATAGACCACTTTTCACATGGGACCCTTTGGCTTGTCACAGTAGGCAAAGCACAGATGTAAATAACAACACGGATGATGGCTCTGTTCAGTTTACTCTAGGTATGCCAGGTAAGACATATCAATGAGCCAGCACCAAGTGCAGTTCCACAGCTGCAGCACTGGTACATCTGAATGAAATGTTGCCATTACTAACGTTTTTAGTTGTTATTAGTCAATACATGTCTGCTGTGAGAGTGGTTAATTACCAGTTAAGTTCACCGTACTAATAAGAATGATACCAAGACTGATGATGGAGGAGATGTAAATGGGTGTGCTCCAAAAAGCAAAAACAACAACAAAAAAAAAACACTGTTGGGTAAACCAAAGAAGGAAACATTTCTCTATGTGGGTTAGTGACCTCAGTTGGCAAGCATCTGGCCACAGTGGCAAAAAAAGTATTAAGAGTCAGAAATTCAGTCTCAGATATGAATCAAGCCTTGTTGTAATTATGCATTTTATCCAACATCCTCTCACATTAGCCATCTTCTGAAAATGTGCAGTATATGGCTCCATTGTCTGCGGGGCGCCACAGCTGCTGCAGGGAAGAGGATTCAGGTGCCAAGCAGGAGGAAAACAATGTTTTAGTCATCACTTTGGCCTGCCTATATTTGTAAATGCATTCTCATCTCATCTTTTTTGTCAATAAAGAGGTTAGTTTTTTTTTCAATTTCCACTTGCGTCTCTTCTTTTCATCAGTGTTTTTCATGTAGTCAACATTTTATTTTCCGAGTCCCTAATTTGCAAATACCTTCCTAATATGTCCTTGGAAATTTCTGATAAACATTTTTGTAATTATTACAGGGAAAATAGAGACAGGGTTCAATTGGTACATTTTCAGTGAACTGATTTCAGTTAATTGCTTGCATAACCTAGAGAGTAGTTTAGTCAGTTCAGCAACACGCAAAATGTGTCTACAGGAAAGCAGACAATACATTAATAATAATATTTATGGAGCAGTCTTACAAGTAAATCTCTTTGGAAGTCATCAGCTTCTTATAAAGTCAACAAAACTAACTAACCTTAAATAAGTGCCTCTGAACTTTGTCTTTATTTTCCTGATAACTAGTACCAAATATATAGTTCTATTATATAGTTCTTTCCAGGAAAACTAGGAAATTATATGGAAATCAAAGGCTCATAAAATAAAAGGTTATGGTAAAGAAAAGGATATTTTGTCAAGGATATTTTGTCACATTTTTTTGTGGGAAATGGCATACTGAATATATGAAGAAAGGGAATCAGTGGATTCCATGTCTGTGGCGTCAACCCTATCAGTATAGTGGATTGGGCTTATAATTCCAAATAATAACAACCATTTCAAGCAAATATAATAACTGTTCCTTTCTTAGTTATTTAAAACTGCAGATCAATCTGTTTTTGTTTTTTGTTTTTTTGTAGGACAGCACTTGTATAGCAGGGTAGCTGCTGTCCTGTGTCGTGAAAGCTGTTTTATCAGTTCACATCCTGTACTGAACCCTAAAGGCCATCTGTCTTTGAAGATTGTTACCCTACAGGGCTATTTAAAGACAAAGACAACCAGGACAGGAGATCTGAGGTGATGGAAAAGGACAGCACTTTAATAGTACTGAACACAGTCGGCATAGATGAGGGCAACATTTTGGGTGATGTGGATGTTAAATCCTCATATATCAGGGTTGAGATGATCTTCTAAATGAAGCACATTCGGATTCCTGCATACTCTGATTTAATTGGTCTCCACAGTTCATATTCCTTTCTGCCTGCAGAACACTTTTCTGAAAGTAAAACTCCCTGAGCCTCCTAGTCTTGTTACTATATAGAACATTTCTGTCAACATGTTGGATGTAAAAGATATGACAGGCTTTGAAGCCAATTTGACATAATGGCCAAACCGTGTAATTACAACTTCCAGGTCCGTCACGTGATGCACACTGGCCCCAAGAGACTTTTTCCCATAGACTTACATTGTAATTTTCTTTTGAGGTACAACAACTAGCCAGTATGAACACTTAAATCGTCCCAGCCCAGAGCGGGCGACGTTGAATCCTATTTAAAACTGCTGGCTAAGGATAAACGTAGATATGCTAAGATTGTTATTCACGTCAGCGGTAATGACACCCGATTGCACCAATCGGAGGTCACGAAAATTAATGCTGAGTCAGTGTGTACATATGCAAAGACAATGTCGGACTCTGTAGTTTTCTCTGGGCCCCTACCTAATCTTACTAGCGATGACATGTATAGCCGCATGTCATCATTCAACCGCTGGTTGTCCAGGTGGTGTCCAGGTAATGATGTGGGCTTTGTAGATAAGTGGCGGACTTTCTGGAGAAGACCTGGTCTGATTAGGAGAGATGGCATTCATCCCACTTTGGATGGAGCCGCTCTCATATCTAGAAATCTGGCCGAATTTATTAGTGGTCCAAAGCCATGACAGCTCAGAGTTCAGACCACAGACTTAATACAGTCTGTGGTCCAGGCCAGGAGGCAGAGCTGCAGTCCTACACGCTTCTCTGCGCTTCCATTAGAGCAGTTACCCACCCTAAACTCCACAGAGAGGTTGTCTGCCCCCCCACCACTTAAATCACTTAAATTATTTAAATCAAAAGTAAACAGAAGAGGAGTTACACATAAAAACCTAATAAAAAGTAAAACCACCACTGCAACAGTACAACAAAATAGGAGAATTAAATGTGGACTTTAGATCTCTCTCATCTAAAGCTGTTCTAGTAAACGATCTAATATCAGATCATAATATTGATTTATTTTGTCTTACTGAAACCTGGCTGTGTCAGGATGAATATGTTAGCCTAAATGAATCCACTCCCCCCAGTCACATTAATACTCACATTCCTCGAGGCACAGGCCGAGGAGGTGGAGTTGCAGCCATCTTCGACTCAAGCCTATTAATCAAACCTAAACCTAAACTAAATTATAACTCGTTCGAAAGCCTTGTTCTTAGTCTTTCACACCCAACCTGGAAAATTCTACGGCCAATTCTATTTGTTATAGTGTACCGAGCTCCTGGACCGTATTCTGAATTTTTATCTGAATTCTCAGAGTTCTTATCAGGTTTAGTCCTTAAAACAGATAAAATAATTATTGTAGGTGATTTTAATATTCATGTGGATGTAGGAAATGATAGCCTTAGTGCTGTGTTTATCTCATTATTAGATTCAATTGGCTTCTGTCAGAGTGTACATAAACCCACTCACTGTTTTAACCACACCCTCGACCTTGTTCTTGTCTATGGCATTGAAATTGAACATCTAACAGTCTTTCCACAGAATCCTTTTTATCAGACCATTATTTAATAACTTTTGAATTTCTATTACTGGACTACACGCCATTAGGCAAACATTCCTACACTAGATGTCTATAAATTTAAGGAAGTGATTCGGCATTTAATTCAGTTCCATGTCTCAATGTAACAGTTGACTCCTATGCTAACTTTAGTCCCTCCCAAATTGATCATCTTGTTGGGCTCACTACGAATAACACTCGACTCTATCGCCCCTCTAAAAAAGAAGATAATAAAACAGAGGAGGTTAGCTCCATGGTATAACCCGCAAACCCGCAAATTAAAACAAACATCGCGAAAACTTGAAAGGAAATGGCGTTCCACCAATCTGGAAGAATCACGTTTAGCCTGGCAAGATGGTCTTAAAATTTATAGGAAGGCCCTCTGTAACGCTAGAGCAGCCTACTACTCATCATTAATAGAGGAAAATAAGAACAACCCCAGGTTTCTGTTCAGCACTGTAGCCAGGCTGACAGAGAGTCACAGCTCTGTTGAGCCATGTATTCCTATAGACCTCAGTAGTAATGACTTTGAGCTTCTTTAATGATAAAATTCTAACTATTAGAGACAAAATTCAGCACCTCCTGCCCTCAGTTGGTACTGACTTATCTTCAAACACAGGAACCTTAGAAACAACTGTAAAACCTGATGTACATTTAGACTGCTTTTCTCCCATCAACCATAGTCAACTAATTTCCATGATTTCCTCATCTAAACCATCAACGTGTCTCTTAGACCCTGTTCCAACTAGGCTGCTTAAAGAAGTTTTACCCTTAGTTAGCACTTCTTTACTAGATATGATCAATCTGTCCTTATTAAAAGGCTATGTGCCACAGTCCTTTAAAGTAGCTGTAATTCTGTGCTTGGACCAATTCTATTCACCTTATATATGCTTCCTTTAGGCAATATTATTAGGAATCACTCCATAAATTTTCATTGTTATGCAGATGATACCCAATTATATTTATTGATCAAGCCAGATGAAACCAATCAATTAGCTAAACTTCAAGCATGCCTTAAGGACATAAAAACCTGGATGACCTGCAATTTTCTGATGTTAAACTCAGACAAAACCGAAGTTATTGTACTTGGCCCCGAACACCTTTGAAACACATTATCTAAAGATATAGTTTCTCTAGATGGCATTGCCCTGGCCTCCAGGGACACTGTAAGGAATCTTGGAGTTATCTTTGATCAAGATATGTCCTTTAACTCCCACATAAAACAAACTTCAAGAACTGCCTTTTTTCATTTACGTAACATTGCAAAAATCAGACACATCCTGTCTCAAACAGATGCAGAAAAACTAGTCCATGCATTTGTTACATCTAGGCTGGATTATTGCAACTCTCTATTATCAGGCTGCCCAAATAAGTCCCTTAAGACTCTCCAGCTGATCCAGAATGCTGCGGCACGTTTACTGACAAGAACCAGGAAAAGAGATCATATTTCTCCAATACTAGCTTCTCTACACTGGCTCCCTGTAAAATCCAGAATAGAACTTAAAATCCTTCTCCTCACCTTCAAAGCCCTTAATGGTCAGGCACCATCATATCTTAAAGAGCTCATAGTACCCTATTACCCCACTAGAGCACTGCGCTCCCAGAATGCAGGGTTCCTTGTGGTTCCTAGAGTCTCTAAAAGTAGAATGGGAGCCAGAGCCTTCAGCTATCAAGCTCCTCTCCTGTGGACCCAGATCCCAGTTTGTGTACGGGAGGCAGACAACCTCTTCACATTTAAGAGTAGGCTTAAGACTTTCCTCTTTGATAAAGCTTAAAGTAGGGCTGACTCAGGTGACCCCTGAGCCACCCCTTAGTTATGCTGATATAGGCCTAGACTGCTGGGAGACTTCCTATGATGCACTGAGCTCCTCTCTCCTCCTCTTCCTCTCCATCTGTACGCCCTCATATCCCATCAATGCTTGTTACTAATTCAGCTTCTTCCCGTAGTTGTGTGCTTTCTCTCCTCTCTCTCTCTCCTTCTGTTGCTTTCTGCAGGTGTTTCTGCCTCCGGAGCTTTAGAGTCTGGATCTATGGTTGCACCTGCTGCCCCCGTGCTCCTGCTCTGCACCCACTGCTGCTATTGCTGTTATTGTTCTTATTATTAGTATTGCTATTATAATATTGTTCTTAGTATTATTTCTGTTGGTGTTATCATCAATACCATTACCACAACTATTGCTTTGCATCTCTGTGTGGAACTGTATTGTGCTACTGTATGTTCTCTTTCCTCCTGCTCTCAGGGATTGAAAAGGGAATATTATTGCCTTTGAGCATTAGTTTGAGACAGATCTAAAAGAAAATACATGATTGCCTTTGTAATGAGTATACTGTAGATATTCTAGTTTTTGCAATTACTGTACATAATTTTGACAATGAATAATAAGTGACGTTTACTTTTTCAGTGCTAGCTCAAAGAGCCAGGTCAGAGGGTTTTGAAACAGACCTCAAATGTAAAAATGAGACTCTTGCACTTAATATGTCAATGGAAAAGATGTATCAATTTGAATTCTTTGAAGGGCTCTTCACATTGTTGCTACATTCAGATGTTTTTATATCTTTTTCAGTGGAAATATTCATTCTGAACCAATAATTATTGGTTTTATGTATATGTTGATGTATATGCAGTGTAATCAGACTTTGATTAAAAAAAGTTTTTTAAATGATGTATCTGTGTCTCTGTATTCCAGATGATACACTGAGAGAATGAGCTCATAGTGCTGCTGATCACCATACTCAGTACCTTAGTAGTCTGTATATTGTGCTACATTTGTATAGTGTAAGCTTCTTTGTTACTTTGCCTGCAGGAGTAAGAAAAAAAGTTAGATACACTGTATATTATTTGATCTTTTCCACCACTACCTGCATTCCAAATATTGTAGAGGTGTGTGGTTTAGGTGCCTTAAATAGCCCTGTATTCTCTAGTGAGACATCTATGCCACCCCAAAATGGTCACAGATCCATCCTGGCCACCCCACTGAAAATTTCCTGGCTCCGCCACTGCTTCTGTATAACAACAAAGTTACCGCTAGCTGAGCTAGCGCTGCGGTATAAAGTTCCGGCACCCAACCTACCACTCTCGTAATTTAGTTGGCTTCAAAAGAGGCTTAACGTTCACACAGTTTCTCCTGACTGTCCCTCTATATTACAACATTAGTCCAACATCGCCCCAGCCTGTGGGACCAACCTAGTCTAGCCTATAGCTGTTACTTTGTTGACCAAAACATAGCGTTACAGTGGAAAGAAAAAGTAAGTGAACCCTTTGGAATTACCTGCATTTATGTATAAATTTAATAATAATAATTAATATGGTCTGATCTTCATCTGAGTTACAATAATGAACAAACAATCCGTTTTAACTAATAACACACAAATTATTGTATTGTTCTTGTCCATATTGAATACATCATTCAAACATTCACGGTGTAGGTTGGAAAAAGTATGTGAACCCCTAGACTTCAACAAAAGCTAATTGGAGTCAGGAGTTAGCAAACCTGGAGTCCAGTCAGTGAAACGAGATTGGAGGTGTGGTTTGAGTTACTTTGACTTATAAAAAGCACTCAAACATTTTGAGTTTGCTATTCACAAGAAGCATCTGCTGATGTGAACCATACCTCGCAAAAAAGAGATCAGAATGGCTTTAAAAAAAGAAAAT
>VMKM01003558.1:0-33733 GCA_008360985.2 Macquaria ambigua | reverse complement strand
GTTATATACAGGTATACACACATATACTGCTGTTATACACAGGTATACACACACATACTGCTGTTATATACAGGTATACACACACATACCGCTGTTATATACAGGTATACACACATATACTGCTGTTATACACAGGTATACACACACATACTGCTGTTATATACAGGTATACACACACATACCGCTGTTATATACAGGTATACACACATATACTGCTGTTATACACAGGTATACACACACATACTGCTGTTATATACAGGTATACACACACATACCGCTGTTATATACAGGTATACACACATATACTGCTGTTATACACAGGTATACACACACATACTGCTGTTATATACAGGTATACACACACATACCGCTGTTATATACAGGTATACACACATATACTGCTGTTATACACAGGTATACACACACATACTGCTGTTATATACAGGTATACACACACATACCGCTGTTATATACAGGTATACACACATATACTGCTGTTATACACAGGTATACACACACATACTGCTGTTATATACAGGTATACACACACATACCGCTGTTATATACAGGTATACACACATATACTGCTGTTATACACAGGTATACACACACATACTGCTGTTATATACAGGTATACACACACATACCGCTGTTATATACAGGTATACACACACATACCGCTGTTATATACAGGTATACACACATATACACATACTGCTGTTATATACAGGTACATGTACACATATATACTGCTGTTATATACAGGTATACACACATATACACATACTGCTGTTATATACAGGTATACACACATATACACATACTGCTGTTATATACAGGTATACACACACACACATACTGCTGTTATATACAGGTATACACACACACACACATACTGCTGTTATATACAGGTATACACACATATACTGCTGTTATATACAGGTATACACACATATACACATACTGCTGTTATATACAGGTATACACACATATACACATACTGCTGTTATATACAGGTATACACACACACACATACTGCTGTTATATACAGGTATACACACACACACACATACTGCTGTTATATACAGGTATACACACATATACTGCTGTTATATACAGGTATACACACATATACACATACTGCTGTTATATACAGGTATACACACATATACACATACTGCTGTTATATACAGGTATACACACACACACATACTGCTGTTATATACAGGTATACACACACACACACATACTGCTGTTATATACAGGTATACACACATATACTGCTGTTATATACAGGTATACACACATATACACATACTGCTGTTATATACAGGTATACACACATATACACATACTGCTGTTATATACAGGTATACACACACACACATACTGCTGTTATATACAGGTATACACACACACACACATACTGCTGTTATATACAGGTATACACACATATACTGCTGTTATATACAGGTATACACACATATACACATACTGCTGTTATATACAGGTATACACACATATACACATACTGCTGTTATATACAGGTATACACACACACACATACTGCTGTTATATACAGGTACATATACACATATATACAGTGTGCACATATATATCTTCTGTGTGTGAGCAGGTGTCCACAGGAGCTTATAAGCGGCAGGTGTTTGAGGTTCCTTCAGGGAAGTTGGTGAGCGACCAGACCATCATTGACAGAATCACCTGGGCAACCTGGACCAGGTAACACACACACACACACACACACACACACACTGGCTATCTGTCTGCCTACCTGTCTGTCTGCCTGTCTGCCTGCCTGCCTGCCTGCCTGCCTGCCTGTCTGCCTGTCTGCCTGCCTGCCTGTCTGCCTGCCTGCCTGCCTGCCTGCCTGCCTGCCTGCCTGTCTGCCTGCCTGTCTGCCTGCCTGCCTGTCTGTCTGTCTGTCTGTCTGCCTCCAGCTGTTTTACAGCTCTACAGATGTAAAAGTAAAACATTCTGAAGTAACTACAATGTGCCGTGTTCATCTGGAGGAGTCAGACGTTCAAAACGTCAAATTTAAATCAGAACCAAAGTCTGTTCAGCTGTTTTGAAACAACACTTCCTGTCTCTTCTCTCCCTCAGCATCCTGGGAGATGAAGTTTTGGGGATTTGGCCGCGAAACGCCGACAAAGCTGAAGTCAACTGTGCGTGTGTGTCTCACGCCGGCCTGAACATCGTCACCGGCGACGACTTCGGATTGGTCAAACTGTTTGACTTCCCCTGCACAGAGAAGTTTGTGAGTCACTGACATTTTAATTTGTGTCTTCATTCGGTGCTTTCTTATATACGACATTTTAATCACTTTTCACCACATGAAAAACACTGGCGACATTTACATTCAGTAGTTTTTTTATATTGTGTAAACGTTCATTTAAAAATATAATTTAGTGACAGAAATGGATTTGTTGAATATATAAACCATAGAGCCCCCAAATTCCTGAATAAAAGTCCTGAAAACTATTTATCAAGTATTCAAAATGTCAACTTCTCACATGGATTTTTGTAGTAAGTTTATTTTTTTCCGCACTTTGTAAGTTTAGAGACATTTTCTGGATGGTTGGACTGAAACATGAGCTGGTACATACGTTTAGAAATACTATCAGCAAGTATGAAAGGTCACAGCTCCCTTTGAACGACAGTGAAAAAGATCATTTATTGATTGTTTATTGAAGAGAAATGTGAGTCTTTTTCTGTCTGCAGGCCAAACACAAGCGCTACCTCGGCCACTCAGCTCACGTGACCAACATCCGCTTCTCCCACGAAGACAAATACGTGGTCAGCACAGGAGGAGACGACTGCAGGTGAACTGATCACTGATCGATAACAGACCTGATCACCTGAAACACAGAGAGAGATTCTTCTCTTTAAGAGGAGGCTTCCTTCACTACAGCTGGAGCTCTCAAAAATAAAACACGACTGTTCAATATATGAAACTTCTACTGACAAAACATTTAATCAAGAATCAAATCATGTTTATGAAATAATATTTGATTGATTGATTGAAGAATAAATGAAACACAACTTATTTATCACCTTCTAAACTGTCCTCACTCCACATGCTCGGTGTCCTTTTATTCAGCACACACTCAGCTTTAAGTCCGACTTCTCATTTAGTCCGTTTAACAAAATGTAAAGCTGCCAGGAGCCCAAAATACAAGAAAAATGACACAAGCGACCTATAAAAATGTGCAACTCTTCAGTGATAATAACTCGAAATATTATTATAGAACAGTTCAATTTTGTAAAGAATATTATTTCACTGTTTATGCACACAAATCCAGCAGAAACATGTCTGAAATAAAACTACAATACATTCTATTTACATGTAAAGTGATTTTATCCCAACTCGTTTTTATTCAAAATCTGCCTGCCTGAAAATCACTGACAATATTGATATGTTTTAAAAAATAGTGTGTGTCTCTACATGATATATAAATAAAGTTATGTTCATACAAATAAGACTGCAGAGGGTGAGATCGTTGAGTTAATGTTAAACTGTGAACGTCTGTTTGTCTGTTGCAGTGTGTTTGTGTGGAAAGGCCTGTAAACGCAGAGACTGCCGCCGTCTGGTGACGCTTTTATCCAAAGCGCCTTAACAGCACCACACGTGGATCCCGAGGGAATCGAACCCACGACCTGAACATCCTCACGCCACAGTTTGTTAGACAGCGAGTTTCCTGAAGGTGGAGGATCTTCAGCGCCGAGACGAGACGTTTAGATTCTGCTGTGGTTGCAGCCAAACACTCGAGGCGCTGCGTGACGGATCACACGAACAGGAGCGAGCCACAGAGACGCAAAGAACCAGAAGAATCATCCGCTTTTTTCTCGGTCTGAACCGGAGAAGAACAAAGGTCATGTGACTCAGTGCTACACCAGTGGAGGAGAGGTTTCACTCACCATCATGTCGTTCTGCTCAGCTCTCCTCCTACCCAGAAGGCCTTGCACAGGGTCGCTGCTGTAGTTGGTGCGCCTCAGATGACAAGCAAACAAAAGTCAGTGTTTCGTCCGGTCCAGGAGTCAGATGCATAAAACACAGGACAGAAACATGTATTCATCAGATGTATGAAGCCATTCTTGTTTTATGAATCATTGACGTGAGCCTTCGATAAATCTAAACACGCCCTTAAAGGACTTCATGTACACTGAAAGAGTTACTGGTTCAGACCAGAGATTAAAAGATCTCGTCCTGATGCACTGATCCACTGTCCTCGCTCTGCGTAAAAATACATTTTAAAGTTCAACTAAAGATAAAATGAGGCTTCAGCAGACTGAGTTAGACAGATCAGGTGGTTAGGGTCCCTGTAACGCTTATCAGTTCAATTTTCCACGACAGAAATCACTGATAGAAAGCTGGAAAACTGAGCGCAATCACCTAAAGTTGTATTTTTCATTCATCAGATTGATGTGGTTTAGTTTTAAGTTTTAAGGGTGTCGAGACGCTGAAACTGATGCTGTATTTCAACCACCTACTACATACTACCAGCGAACGCTGCTTTTCATAGTAGTATGCAGTATGAACCTGTCAAATCGATTTATTCTGCAGTATGCTAGGCCAGGCTTAGCCAGTTTCCGGTTTTGGAAAGCAGAAGTAAACTACAGCACAGCTAACGGCAACAAAAGGCTCCAGCTGCAGCAGCTCACAGCTCCCTGCTCACTTTATTAAACAGCATTTGTTGGAAAAGCTGGCAGCTAATGAGCTACCACCACAGGCTGCATGCAGTAAACTGCAAGCTAATGTTAGCCAGCTCGCTAACCTCAACAGGCTAGCAGTCGTGTCCTTGCCTAGATCTGATCTGAGTGAAGATTCAGCAGCTCGGTTGCTTATTGCTCGCCTCAGATTTGTTCAGAAACAGATTTTGGTGACTGCTGAGGTGAAATAAGTGAAAGTTTACGTAACGTTAAAGGCAAACCATCGCCAGCGCTTTGCATTGTGGGACACAGTAGGCGAGGTAGACTGCTGACTGCAGATTTTTCCAGAATCAGTATGCCATCCGGGTATTTATGGCGTACTGCAGATTATGCTTCTGTTTGCGTGCTACATGCTACATTTTGGGTAAATCAGTATGTACTGTTGGTGCAGGAGGCGCCGGGTCTTCAGGGGCTTTAAACTTGAGAAATGTCATTAATGATTTCGTTTATAGCGCTCATGTCCAAACAGACTTTACAAAGTGAGATTCTGTGGAGGATAAAATGAAAAGATGATGAACACGAGGAAATAAAATGATCCCTCCAATAAATAAATGAAAGAAATAATGAAATAGAAATTCATGAATACTTGTCCCTTTAATTTAATTAATAATTTAATTAATAATAGATTGCAGTGCAGACTGCAAAATAATCAACCTAAATATATAATGTTGTGATATTAGATTAATGGTTTGTGTTTACGCATCATTTATTCATCTGACTCCTGATTCAACACTTTTTAGAGACGTCTCACAAAAACTGCTGATGCTGCATTCAGGGTACCATCGGAAGGACAAACTGTAACACGCTGGTTTATAACTGGTCTGATGAAGCTGCTGTTAGAAGTCATACAAATCATTACTGGGATTACTGGGAGGTGACGCTGCACTGAGGGAAAAGTTGCTTTATGAAAGATCTGATGCAGTTTCATATTTACGGAAACCTCCTGCGGTTTGTCTATAAGTGACATCTGATTTAAAATCACTTTTCATTTCTAAGAGCCTTGACTGTATCTGTCGCTGGACATCATCACACTTAAGTGCCTTTCTGGATCTTTCTACCTGTGTTTGTTTGTTTTCTTCTTTTGGGAGGGGGATATTTCATACACTGTTTTTTTTATTTATTCCATAATTGAACTTATTTTGTACTCTGTCTGGTGCTACACTGAGAATGTTCAAACTTTTATTCATCCAAAATGGACGAAAAACACATTTTCTTTGCTGCTGCTTTTTGTTTTAAAGACATGAAACATCCAAAGCAGCGTGATGGTAAAGCAACACAGGACGTCTGAGGACCAGAAATACATGTCAGGAGGAATATTTATGGAAATATCGAGATGTTATTTAGGCCTAATTTACAGTGTGGAGGAGTTCTCTGTGTCTCAGCTGTTGAATATTAACTTTAACTGTTGTGAAAAGTGTCAAAAGAGTCTGTTTGTGTGAAGATGAACAGAAGAAAAAAGTTCCAGAGGTTACACACCTGATCTGTTGACTCATTCACCTTCGACACTCTGGATTTCCTGAGGTCAAAAGGTCCCTGAAGTAATCACGAGGCAGGATTCTTTTCCTGTGTGAAAAGAGAAAAGAAGAGTTTTCATAAGAAAATCCACAATAAATCAAAGTTTTATACTTACTGCATCACTAATAGGTTTAAGGTCAGGGGTCAAAGGTCACAGAGTAGAAACAGAGCCAGCTGAAGAAGGTTCATTAGTAAAATAAAACTTCATGTTACAGCAGGAAGCTGAAGATGACAGAAAATCATCAGAGAATTTTAAAGGAGCAGACCGCGTATTTATGCAGATTTTCAGATTGCTTTGATGGTGGGTTCAAGGCCCCCCCGACATGTGAGATTTGAGAATCATGTTGAAAAATCAAACCTGGATGACAAACAATGAGCAAACCTGAAGGCTGAGAAAGTTATAATGTGAACTCAGACATGTCTTGCTGTAAAACGCTCAGCAGCTGATCCTCGAATCTCAGATATTTGAGCATCCTTGAATGCTAACAGTACCTGCTTCCAGGTAGACTGACTGTGCAGGATTCTCTCACTGCAGGTTGATTTTCAGAGAAATAAACTGAAACCAGGTCAATCTAAAACCTGATGGACAATTTAGGAATTGTTTGGGCTCAAATTAGGGTAAAAAATGATCACCTGAGCCGATAAAACAGAGCTGCTGATGGGCTGAACTGTGATCTGTTCAAGTTTGTTTGATATTTCGGGAAGCATTTTCACTGAAGGTCTATTAGCTAATATTAAGTTATCTTTATAATGTCACCAGTTCAAGGCTGTTTTCTTCAGATCACAAGATAATAAACCCAGTTTTCTGTATTTTGACAGAACTGTCCCCTCTGGCTTGCCGTAGTTTAAAAAAGGATTTTGTGGCACAAAATTTGTCTAAAAACTCTGATCTTGATGTTAAAATCTGGAAAAGAAAAATAATAAATATCTGTAACTGCCATCTTAATGATGAAAAAGTCCTAAAAATAATGTTGTGCTGTTGATCCAGATGAGCGAGCTAACAGTGTGATGTACAGGGTGTTTGTGCAGAGTGCATGTGTGGTGTGTTTCTCCATGACGGCTGCAGATCCTCGTTTCTAACAAGAACAAAAATGCTGCACTGAGATCAGTTTTACTCTGTAAATGTTTTCCTGTGCGCAGCTCGTCGGATTGTGTCGCTCTTTTGTTTTCACATGATTAAACTGTACATGGAAACATAAATGATGCTCAGATGCATGAATTTATTTTTAAACCAAAACATGTTTGTGGATGATTGATGAGATTTCATGGTGTGAATTATGTTCAGCGGTTGATTTTTATACCAAAGTGATTGTGAACAAAGTGTGTGTGTGTGTGTTAGCTAAGTGTACAAACAGATTAAATGAGACTCGTGCAAGAAAACTGGCTGTTTTTTCTTCTGTCTTTTGTAGCAAAAAGCAACTTTTCACAGATTTGAAAGTTCACGTTTGACACGTTCCTTTAATTATTTCATTACTGGTCTAATGATCCAGGTGGAAAAAGCTGTGAAAGATGTGAGTCGTGCTGCTGAAACCACCTGTTCACCAGCTGCTCACTACCTGTGTCTGCCCTTTGGTGCTGAGCAGATAGTGTACAGAGGCTTCATCAGAGAGAGTGAACTACACCAAAACACTGAGGTGGACGCTGCTAAAACCCCGTGTGGAGCTGAGGGGAACTGCAGGTTCAGCTTCTCTGTGGGTTCCTCACTACGAGCCTTTGACGTTCCACACGGTCCTTTGATCCGTTGTTCATAGAAAACTATTGACTGTTTGAATTTCCAGACTAATCATTATAAAACTCAGAGAAAATCTCTGAACTGAATAAAATCATGACAGTAAAAATACATCCATGTAGTGTTGAAAACAAGTCAAATGGCGAACCAAAGACATGCAGTTATTTTATCTTTTTATTTTATTTTTTTAATGCAGCATTGTTGTTCTTGGTCTTGTTGTTGTTGATGTCGTCATGTTTCAAAGAGCAGTGTGAGATGGACACCCCCCCTCAAGTGAGCAAGGAAAAACTCCCCAAATCTTAATGAAAAGAATTAGGAAGAAACCTTGAGAAGGACCACACAAGAGGGGACCCCCTTCCTGGGCTTGGTGCCTTGTAGACTAATCCTCCCAGTAAGAACATCCTGATTTGGGTTCTTCTTCTTTGGTGTTCTCTTTCTCCTCCTCCTCCTCCTCCTCCTCCTCCTCCTCCTCCTCCTTCCCTGTGGGCCTCTCTTCCTCCTTTTCCTCCTCTTTCTTCTTCTCAGATCGACGGGTGAAGACTCTTAAGAATCTCGTCCTCGGAGAAGACTTTTTCCGGTGAGTTTCTCCAGAATCGGCCTCCTCGGTGCAGACGGTGTCCCTCTCCTCTTCCTCCTCCTCCTCCTCCTCCTCCTCCTCCCTGTCCTCAGCCTTCTCTGTGAGCCTCTCGTCCTCCATCTGCCTCTCTTCCTCCTCTAACTTGGATGTAGTGTCTGAGTTGTATATAAAGTCAAACAAGCCTTTAAACATGCCATATGTCCCGGCTCTGCACTCCTCCTCGAGTTCCTCGTTCTTCTCATTAAGGTCTGTGACAGTTTTCTCCAGCATCTCCTTGTCTTCTAGAAGAGCCTCTTTATCACTCAGTTTCTTAATTTGGCGTCTAAGAGCCTCATTTTCTCTCATTATTGCCTCGAACAGTTGGAAAACTTCCTCCAAATGCTGTCTGATTCCGCGGAGAATCTCAACATCGTGGACCTGCTCGTGGTTCATTTTGGTTGTTTTTTGGCGACTGTAAGTAACAAATACTTGTTGTAGTTGTTCTGCTGACTGAGTGTCTGTGAATCCACTTCATTTATAGATTATGGTTGATGATGAATCATGATGTCACTGACATCAATGACATCAAAGGCGAGTGGTTCCACCAGGAAGTGATGTATGGTTTTTGCTAAGCTCCGCCCCCATAGTTACTGTTGCTATGCTGTGTTGTCGGGACCTGGTGCATGCTGGGTTTTCTTTGACACCATTCACATTTATGGAAATAAAATTATTGTGTCATAGAAATATCACACATCTCTTTTTTGATTTATAACTTATAAAACAATATTGAATATAAAAACATTACTTTGGTCCATATGATTATTTTGTCATAAAAAAATATTTTAAAAAATATAAAAAATATTACATCTCTTTCTTGTAAATGAATCTTATAGTGTGTTCCCACCAAAAGCGAATTGAGCATTTCTGGCGGTGATATAAAGTCAAAAGTCAATACAAAGACGGGAATAGACGCAAATTTGAGTCGGGCGGCGCGAATGACGCGACTTCCGGGGTGCGAATAGACGAAATTCGCTGAAAGATTTCAACTCAGGCGATATTTTCGCGTGACCTGTGTCGCAAAAGCCAATCATCCTGAATGAGTCACCAGCAGCAAGGTATCTGCAGCACAGAAAACATTTAACTGAGCTGTAGTGAACACACTGTGGGTGTCTACATAAAATATATGGCTGCACAGCTGCTGCCATCAATAATAAACATAAATGAATGTGAGTTTAAGTTACACAGTATGATATATATATCTGTATATACAATAATGTTGCTGCCGTATTTATGCCTGATTTAGATTACGTTATTTTGAGTGTGTGATAGAGCAGCTACAGTGTTAGCATAGCATAGCTCTGATCGATCTGAACTCCATTGAGAAAACAAGCATTTTAAAAGTTGTTTGCTTGTTGTCTTGTGGACAGACCTGACAAAGCATCAGTTCAGATTTTTTTTTACAATTTGGCATCATGATGTAGTTATTTCGTCCTTTTGATACGTTTATTACAATTAAATCACAGCAAAATCTGTTTATTTTGGGTTCACACCGCTGTAGTAAGCCATATGAAGCTGCCACTCACCGGAGACAGATGGACAGGCGCTCCACGGCTGAGACGAAACACCTGTAGCTGGTGTCCATCCGAGAAATCCTGGCACCGATCCTAGCTAACAGGTCATCAAACTGGGCTCTGGTCAGCCTCAAGCAGCGCTGGAAGCGGCTGTCATCCAGACGCAGTTCCTGGAGAAGGCGGTGAAATTCACCGAGCTGTGTGCGCCTCCGGATGATGTTATGAACCCAAACACTAGTTTTCCGATGTATTTGAGACTTCCACAACAGGTACAATGCAGCAATATTAGTTATTTCGGCCATGGTAACGAAAAGAAATAAACGTTGTTGGCACTCCGTTATTTTTTCCCGGAAGAGAAGGGCGAAACGGTTAATAACGGGTTTGCTGGATCATTTGTTTTTATAAAATAATAACAAATGATCCAGTGGTCAAACTCGAGCAACCACAGCATTAGTCCCACACAGCGTATGAACAACCATCCAAAAAATGTTCACATAAATACAATAATAAAATAAATGTAGAATTGTTTAAATATTACAAAATCCACAGGATTCAAAAACATTGTTTCCTTATTTTTTAGAAATTGTTTTCTTGCCTTTCTTTTTGTTTTTCTTCAGAGTTCTGGAGGCCTCCAGTTTCTGCTGCTCCAGGCGCTGCTGGGCCTCCCAGTTGAGCCTCCAAGTTTCTCGTCATCCATGATGGCGACGCTGCGGTAGTTTTCACAGTTCCAGGTCTTCCAGGTCCTAATTCAGGTACAATAAATCAGGGATGGGGAACCTTTTTCCTATCAAGGGCCATTTCAATTTTTATCTTTCGAGGGCCATACTAAATTATTGAACACCTACAGTATGTTCCCATGTTGCTCAGCAGCAGGAAGTCACAAGAACTCATAAAAATTACTTTTTTATTAAGAGCAATAGTAATTATACAAAACAGAAAATAAGACAGGTCTTTTAAAATTAACATTAGTATTGCTAAATTTGCATACAATAGTATTATCTGTCAAAACTAAACCCATTTAGTGCATTCACGTCCCATACTGCATTCTGGGTTTTAAGGGAAACATTTTCTGAAATGCAAAACTAAATAAATAAAAATAATAATTTTCACATTTCTTTATAAAAGTGATATATATATATATATATATATATATATATATATATATAAATATATATATATATATATATATATATATATATATATATATATACACACTTCTCTTTGTCCCTTGCTATTTTCTCTTGTTCTCCATTTTCCAATCCGCGCCATCAAATCACGTCTTCTTCACATGTGCGTCAGTAATAATCATCCCTGCGAAACACAGTGCGCTGCATATAGCTGTGTTCCCCCGGGGCTGTGGGCACGAGGCTGAGCGGACCTGGGAGACGAGTAACGACAGTAAGAGGAGCAAAACACGGAGGATCGGACGCTCAGCACTGTAGTTTCCCTTAACTTTCCCCTTAACTGTCGAATCGGAAGCGTCGTGTTTTACTTAGCATTTGTTATTCAGTTGTCTGACAACAGAAAAATAACTAAATGACAGAAGGCAGAGAGTGAGTGTGTGTGTGGAGAGCAGGAGAGGACTGAACACACGAGCTAACAAGCTAACAAACGGTTATGGTTTGCCTGCTTTACTTTGTGTTTATGAGCCACAATCAAATCATTATTTCTCATTCAGTTGTCTGACAACAGAAAATAATTAAATGAGGACAGCTGAACAGTGAGTGAAGAGAGCAGCAGAGGACTGAACACATGAGCTAACGAGCTAACAAGCTTGCTAACGTTCGCTCACAGTGATGTCAGTTGGAGAGTGATAGCCAGGATTACATCAACAGTGTGTCTGTAGCAGCTTTCTGTGCCCTCTAACCCGCTCTCTGATCACACTATACTGTTAATCAATCTCCAAACTTAACTTTAGTTACATGTTTAGAGCTTCTTAACGTCGGCTGTTTGCGGTGAGGAAGATGATGCTGAATATATTTTAAAGTAACTTCTCATATTTAACTGTCTAAGCTGTGCTATATGTCAAAAATACATCACAAAGTGTAAATGTTGTCAGCGTCACAAAGACATGTTCAACATATATATTTCTCTCCATAAAGGTGAACGGGATCAAACATTTTATTCAAAATAAAAAGGAATTATGGTATTTAATCCCAAATATTATTATTATTGTTATTATTATTTAAGTTGCCTTCTCAAATGTGATTGTGATTAGTTATCCACTTACCACAGAATGGCTTCTTCTCTATAAACACATTTTTTCTCCCAACAAACTATTAATTTGGAATTATAAAAATATCAAGTTTAAAGTAAATGTATTTTTTATGACAATTGGATTAAAATAATATTTTGGGTTTTGCAAATGAATTTGGTATTATAACACCAAATATTTAGTCACTGACAAAGTTAGAGAATTTTAAAATCCTACAGAAATCCAAAAAAAAAAGAATTTCTGAAAAAATAAGGAAACAATGTTTTTGAATCCTGTGGATTTTGTAATTCATTTTTTGTCATTTACAAAAAAGAGATGTAATATTTCTATGACAAAATAATCATATGGACCAAAGTCGTGTTTTATATTAAATCTTGTTTTATAAGTTTTATTTCCATAAATGTGAATAGTGTCAAAGAAAACCCAGCATGCACCAGTTCAAGACTGAGATGAGACTTTGAAGCATTACACCATGGATGTATAAAGAGAACTGGATCCAGCATCGGAGGCGGGGCCCCGTTCATTCCTATGAAAGCTGCTCAGTGGCGCATGAAGCCAAAAAAGTTCAACTTCCCGGGTATAAAATTACCCGGATCTTCCACATAGCTTACGCGTTGTGCGGCCCACTAGCTTTTCCTTTAGCCCCGCCTCCGACCTGCTCAGGCTCACTCACCTGAACCACAGTCACTCTGTAACTCTGGATTCGGCTATTTATGCATTTTACAGCTTTTAGGACATCATGATTTAAATAAGGGCTGTTTAAGTGTTCGTACTGGCTAGTTGTTGTACCTCAAAAACAATTATCCGCTGATTTACAGACGTCTCTTTCCCAATGTAAGTCTATGGGAAAAAGTCTCTTGGGGCCAGTGTGCATCACGTGACGGACCCGGAAGTTGTAATTACACGGTTTGGCCACTATGTCAAACTGGCTTCAAAGCCTGGCGCTCTTCCTGGGGGCTTGCACTACACTGACAAAGAACTCAGAAAGCCATCAGGAAAAATCAAATAAAGTTGGGTGAAAGAAAAAGTTCCATCTCTTTGTGACAATACTTTCTTACAGCACAGCATAGTAATCGCATACAAGGCTCCTTCTCCCCCGTTCTCCCTCCAATCCAATCCATTCCTTCACCAAGGCCCTTGCCCCCCGTCACGGCCTTCTGATCTCGGGTTGGAGCTGCCACAGTGAACTTAGAGAATACTTCTGTGAGCAGCAGCACATTTTGGCTAATATCGCTTGAAGGCTCCAATACCATAAAATCCATGGCCAGCACCTCCAGCGGCTGGGACGCCAACAGACTCCCCTATTCTGTAACCACCTTTGGCGGTGGGGCCTTGGCCACAATGCAACGCTCACACCTCCAGCAATACTAATCTCTGAATACATGCCTGGCCAGTAGCACCTCGCTCGCACCAGCTGAAAAGTCCTCTGTACTCCCTGGTGACTATGACCATGGTGCATGTAGCCCAGGACCTCTGCACCCAAAGCGGTAGCAGCAGCTGCTTCAGGTGCCCCCGACATGAATCCAGGAGCTCCCGATACAGCACCCCTGCCTCCCCAGCGATTTTATCCCACTGCTGTAGGAGTTCCACTGCTTCCTTGTCCTCCTGCGCACGTTCCGCCCGGGTGGGTTTCATTCATCAGCTTGAATGTGTCAGGATGTCTAACTGCAGCAGAGAAGAAACAGAGCCAGCTGAAGCAGGTTCATTAGTAAAATAAAAGGAACTTTGAGATCATTGAGTTTATTTCTAAGAACCCGTATTGCTGTCTTTTTTCACACAGTTGTGTTGAATAACACTTTGATGGCACAGAACTGAAGGCAGAAGCAGTAACTAGAGACGTGTCTCTTTCACTGCTCGCTCTCTAAATTTGAACAGTAACCCTTTATTTTATGTTAACTAATGCCTAAAAACAACAGTCTATCAGTGTTTTATAAAAAGCTTCAGGATAATATTTCAATGACCTTATGATCTGATGATAAGCACTTGACTAAAAGCTGAAACCAGCTGAAAGCTCTGCTTTGGTGTTCATCAGCTCCTGAGAAAAAGATGTGAGTCGTGCTGCTGAAACCACCTGTTCACCAGCTGCTCACTACCTGTGTCTGCCCTTTGGTGCTGAGCAGATAGTGTACAGAGGCTTCATCAGAGAGAGTGAACTACACCAAAACACTGAGGTGGACGCTGCTAAAACCCCGTGTGGAGCTGAGGGGAACTGCAGGTTCAGCTTCTCTGTGGGTTCCTCACTACGAGCCTTTGACGTTCCACACGGTCCTTTGATCCGTTGTTCATAGAAAACTATTGACTGTTTGAATTTCCAGACTAATCATTATAAAACTCAGAGAAAATCTCTGAACTGAATAAAATCATGACAGTAAAAATACATCCATGTAGTGTTGAAAACAAGTCAAATGGCGAACCAAAGACATGCAGTTATTTTATCTTTTTATTTTATTTTTTTTATGCAGCATTGTTGTTCTTGGTCTTGTTGTTGTTGATGTCGTCATGTTTCAAAGAGCAGTGTGAGATGGACACCCCCCCTCAAGTGAGCAAGGAAAAACTCCCCAAATCTTAATGAAAAGAATTAGGAGTGCAGACGGTGTCCCTCTCCTCTTCCTCCTCCTCCTCCTCCTCCTCCCTGTCCTCAGCCTTCTCTGTGAGCCTCTCGTCCTCCATCTGCCTCTCTTCCTCCTCTAACTTGGATGCCATGTATGAGTTGTATAAGTCATACAAGGCTTTATCCATGCCATATGTCCCGGCATGGGACATATGGCATGGATTGATGATGAGTTCCTCGTTCTTCTCATTAAGGTCTGTGACAGTTTTCTCCAGCATCTCCTTGTCTTCTAGAAGAGCCTCTTTATCACTCAGTTTCTTAAGGTGGCGTCTAAGAGCCTCATTTTCTCTCATTATTGCCTTACACAGTGTGAGACCTTCATCAAAATACTGTAGGGCTTGGCGGAGAATCTCAACATCGTGGACCTGCTCGTGGTTCATTTTGGTTGTTTTTTGGCGACTGTAAGTAACAAATACTTGTTGTAGTTGTTCTGCTGACTGAGTGTCTGTGAATCCACTTCATTTATAGATTATGGTTGATGATGAATCATGATGTCACTGACATCAATGACATCAAAGGCGAGTGGTTCCACCAGGAAGTGATGTATGGTTTTTGCTAAGCTCCGCCCCCATAGTTACTGTTGCTATGCTGTGTTGTCGGGACCTGGTGCATGCTGGGTTTTCTTTGACACCATTCACATTTATGGAAATAAAATTATTGTGTCATAGAAATATCACACATCTCTTTTTTGTAAATGAATCTTAGTCCCACACAGCGTATGAACAACCATCCAAAAATGTTCACATAAATACAATAATAAAATAAATGTAGAATTGTTTAAATATAAAATCCACAGGATTCAAAAACATTGTTTCATTATTTTTTTTAGAAATTCTTTTTTGGGATTTCTGTACGATTTTAAAATTCTGTAACTTTGTCAGTGACAAAATATTTGTCATTATAAGACCAAATTAAGTTTTAGGCTATTTTAATTGACTTTAGCCTGACTCGTAGCTGCTAACTAGCTAGCTTCTCACAGTGTGGACCAACTCTGCTGTGAAGAGCACAAGAAGACTCTGTGCACAGGTGCAGTTAGGCTGTGGGTGTGCTAACCAGAGGTGGAAGAAGGATCAGGTCCTTACTTAAGCAAAAGTACTAATACCCCACTTTGAAAATACTCCATTACAAGTAAAAGTTTCATTCTAAACCTTATATATTTGTGTGTGTGTTAATATTACTGCTGCATTAATGTGGATGTTGCATTTTACTACTGTAGATGTTTCAGGTTGAGCTCATTTGAACTCCTTTATATACTGTTGGCTAGTTTCATCTACAGCAATGCATCACATTCTACAAGATCATCATATGTTTGCACTATTTGAGAATTTACGGTTATTTTAGAGCAAATGTTTGTGTTGGCCATTCAGAGGCAGCGACGCTACATGAGCTTGACTAACCTGGCTAAGCCGACTAGCATGCTACGGCTGATCGATAGACAGCAACTGGTGCGCTGCCACAACTTTCTGGGTATAACAGTTTCTGATCTGCGCGAGAGAGTAGTAGATTATTTTGAGAGTAATTGTTTGGGTCACAGGGCGTACCAAACCGAACGTCCCGAACAGCACCAGGCACCAGTCAACCAAGAAGAAGAGGGAACTGAGACAGCAACCACGGGAGACTCCCCAGCCTTCCCGGGACTCCCCCTCTGCCCCGTCTCATCCCGTCACCTGCTAGCTCTCTGACAGTCCCTCACAGATCAAATCGCGTCAGACCGGACGCAGTGTTTCAGCCTGTGCCGCTGAGGACGCAGCTTGTCTCTCAGGTCCGCTCAGCCTCGTGTCCACACAGCCCCTGGGGAAGGCCTTGAGCCCTGTGACTCTCCAGAGGACCAGGACAAAGAGTACGTGGGCGCAGCACTGAGAACAAAGGAATCAAATTGAGGCTCACCATCATAGACACACCAGGGTTCGGAGACACCATCAACAGCACAGAAAGCTGGAAGCCACTAGCAGACTACATCGACCAGCAGTTTGAACAGTACTTCAGAGATGAGAACAGGTTGAACAGAAAGAACATCCGAGCAACTCTGTCTTTGGATGAAGTGAAGGACACGCTTTCGTAGACCATGAAGGCCGAACCGATCGTTCGTACAAAGGATTTCCTATCACAAGCGTCACGAAGCGCGGCTCCTGTCACCTAACAACCTTGATGCAATGAATCTTGGGACAGGTTGGGCCGTGAAGGATACAGCTGTTGGATCCTCCTAATATGGGTAAAAAAGGCAGCATTTCTCGGCCGCCTTCGAAATGGGGCAGCCTTGTCGCTCCGCTGGGACACATTCGGTCTTCAAATGCAGCATTCAAAGGATGCGGCCCCTGAACTGAGACACAGTTCATGAGTGATACACAGGGATCCCACGGTCATGAAAAATTAGAAAAACTGTTTTCCAGGCCTGGAAATGGTTTGAAATTAACAGAATGTTTTGGAAAAGTTTTGAATATACATTACTTTGGCTATTGTTTAAAATATGTTCATAAAAATCCCAAAACATGTCTAACATTACGCGAAATACGTTCCTTGTATTACAAATTTAAAATCTAGTGCAGCGCGGCATGACCGTTGAAACGTCACTAGTATCAGGTGACACACGTTGGCGTAGGCAGCTAGTTGGCAGCGGGAATGTCTAACAAGCGACTTGCGTCAGAAAGCGCTAGCTTGCTTATCTGCAAATGTCTGGGAAGTACGTGTTTAATAAGGTTTAGTTTTCGAACTACAAATATTACACGGCATCCGTACACTTTCCAACGTACAGCCAGTCATAATGTGTGAATGTCTCAATGCCGTAAATGCAGGACCCCGAGCAGATCTGGATAACGTTCTCATTTGGTCCTTCAAAAATGTATTAAGAACGTCCCGTTTTAGTCCCCCACAACGTTATAATGGGGACGTTAACAGGACTTTCCTAGGACGTTTATTTTTTAACTTTATTTTTAATAGCCCTGTGTGTAAACAAACACACACACACATAGTAGTAATCATTACAATCATATGGCGTTCCTTTTTAAAACATGGTACCTATGTCATCTTTCCAATAGTACATTTTGTTAAGTCTCATTTTTATTAAGCCACCATAATAAGCAGGACACCCAAAAAGCTTTCTTTATACGGGTCTTGTGTAGCAATTCATTTAAATGTTTGTAATGCAGCATATCCTGGTTGTTTAGATGTATAGTAATGGTCATGTATGGCAAGCCAAAGGGATCAAATGTCGTCAGGTTGGCACACGTCCCTGGTACATAAAACGGCGTAAAATACGGCGTCCTGATGGTTTTCATGCCGATTTTACATAGACAGTAAAGTCAGAGTTTTTGTAACCAATCGGTGAAGAGTAAAGCCAGACCAAAACAATGCATCGATGAAAGATGCTTGCCATTGCTAGGCTGTCGATCTGTGTTGTCTTTATAAATTGTGTAGTATTCAGATTCAGAGGATTATGACAGCGAACCCCCTTTTAGACATTCTCCCTGAACTGGACCCTGTGGTGATGGGGGAGGTACTTTTAGAAACTCTGTATATGAATCAAAACATGTAATGATTTAAAGCGTCCACAAGATGGAGCCTAATGATAAAAGACGTGCAAGACTCAGCCTGTTTACAGTTTTTCTCAATAGCTTAACCAACTTCTTTGACACAGAAACCCTTTCATCAAAACACTAACACAATCATCAAAACAGAAAACTTGCTTGGCAAAATGTTAAATAACATGACCAAAACTAAAAACACCTGCAACAAACTAATATCCAAGTCCATCAAAAATGAAGAACTTGTCATCTGTTGATAAGAATATGTTTTCATAACTGAAACCTATACTAACATAGTGTACCTTAACAGTATTTTGTATCTCCTAATACAAATATTTATTGCAAAATGCACACAGACACTCAAAACTAAAAATACTCAAAACCGGATCAGTTCACCTGAACCGTAGTCAACTAACAGAAGACCACTTGAACAGCCATTAGCTATTGCTGCTTAAAATACTAACAATAACCATCAATATACATACTGCCAGCTGATTTTACTGCCAGCTTTGAACTGAGACCACTGACAAATTGAAGAATGAAACAGGAAAATACTGTTACATGTGCAACCAATGTTTTAATGTCATTTTCACATGTTTACTGTATGAAAAAAATATGACTAACAAAATCAGGACCAAAATATACATCATTTCCAAATGACAAAAATTATATACATGCACAATTTCTTTTACAGTACGTAAAACAACAACTAAAAACTAAGATACTACTAAAGGAGTATCAAAGTCCTAAACAGATTTACAAATCCATTCTTTGCTGTCTGTCAGGCCACAAAGCCTCATCCACATCGCAACGAATGTCTTCTCTTGCAATGCAGCACAGGAAATACCGTCTTGCATGTCTTACTGTAACCATCCTTGACAGGTTTCAACAGCGATATCCAGACAGCCGGCATTCATTGCATCAATGAGGGACATTCAGTCGTGAGGATGATGGTCATACACATTCCATCTCCAGGCCGAGAAGAACCCCTCAATGGGGTTCAGAAATGGGGAGTATGGAGGGAGGAATTCCATGGCCATGCGTGGACGGCCCTCGAACCACTCTCTCACTAGGCGAGAGTGATGGAAGGCCACTTTGTCCCATATTACAACATAAACCGATCCCTCTTGATGCCTCTGGTCTGGTGGCACTAGTCTGTTATACAGAGCATCTAGGAAGGCAATGAGACGGCCAGTGTTGTATGCTCCAACCACAGGGATGTGGGTGAGGACGCCTTCTGTAGAGATTGCTGCACACATAGTAATGTTCCCTCCCCTTTGGCCTGGCAAACAGACTGTTGCTCTTTGACCAATAATATTCTTCCCGTGTCTCCTCACTTTGGAGAGGTTGAAGGCTGCTTCATCCACATATACAAAGGCATGAGGAGATGCATTGGCTTCCAGCACCATTATTCTCTTCAAGACACAAACAAAAAAGGACAGGTTTACATTACTGTAAGCAGTCACTATCTGCAATACTACATTTACAAGTTACTGTAAATGTATACAAAGTAATTACTGTAATATTAGTCCTTACCTGTACATAGTGGCGCCTCAACTCCTTCACACGGTCTGAGTTTCTTTCAAATGGAACCGTGTATATTTGCTTCATGGTAAAATGGTGCCTCTTCAACACGCAGTCAATGGTGGAGTGAAGGTCTTCCCTCTGCCACCAGAGCGTGGTACCCTTTCAGTTCTATGGATGAACACAGGTAAAGGTTGGTTATTGTAAAGATCAATACTCTTACTAAAAAGTAAGGCAGAAAATGAAGTACTGTAGGACAGTTTACTGTCACTAAGCCTACCTATTCTCATTCCTGAAGATCCTAATGATAGATGCCACTGTGGATCTTGGAATATTAGGCTGAACCCTTCGGCCAGCCTCACTGAGGGACAAGCCGTGGTTTATGACATGATCAATGACATTTGCACACATGTCATTGGAAACTTCGGTTCGCCTTGGTCCACGCATGCGTACACCTCTACCCGTTACTCTCTGACCAGCAAGGCCTCCTCTTCAGATTGCTCCTTCTTGTTGGCCAACTGGACATCCTCTTCCTCTTCTAACAGGGTCTCTTCTTCTTCTCTGTGCATGTTCGCCTACTATAGAATCTGCCATTTTTTCCTCCGCACAAACCCTTTCAGTGGTGGGAGCCTTTTATGTGTGGTTCTTACCAATTGAACAATTAGCAGTAATAGATATCAGCTGTGAGAAATTGAAAACCACACAATAGACATTTCAAACTATACTGGCCAGACCTACAAGTTGTACATTCTATCTACATCAATATAATATAATTCCATGCAAGATAATCAACTCATATGTGACCTTTTTCATGTGGTTATGGGCTGATCAAAAGATGAACCATTTTGTTATTAAGGTGACAATGAATGTGACTGTGATTTACTTTTATGGAGAGTAAGTGATATTTACTGTGAGCAGAATAGTTTGTTTTGTAGACGTGAGTTACTCAATTGATTTTTGTGGTTTGTGTTGTGAATTGTGTGTTCTGTTAGATAGTTGTGTCCACTGTTTTGAGAAAGGTTGCATTTTGCGGGAAATCAATGATAAATGATACCGTGTTGTGGAGACTGTGTCTTCTGTTTTGATGATTGTGTTAGTGTTTTGATGAAAGGGTTTCTGTTTCAAAGAAGTTGGTTAAGCTATTGAGAGAAACTGTAACATGAAGCACATATTCATGTGCTCCACTTAATAACAAGAAATTGGTCCAAATGAGAGAGTGATTGATTAACTGCTCAGCTTTAGGATATATTACTCATGATGTGAATGTTTCTGATCCCAGATGATAAAAAAATGGATATTTCCCTGTCATAAAAACACCAAAATAAAACGACTACAGGCCTAAACTATGTCTGGGGTTACACCAAACACCACATTTAGTCAATCTACTATTAATATGTTATCTTGTGCATGGTTACAGTTATTGTTCCTTCAATATAAAGGAAATTAACCTCCAAATTAAGAATATTATTATTGTTAAGTACCTCAAAATGTACTTAGTTACTTTCCTCTGCTGCAACGTGACACATTGATCAACATGTCTTGTTGGCTGCAGATATTGTAGAGAGATAATTTGTTTGCTGTCTGGTGAAACTAGCTGCTTTCTCTCTGTCCAAACTCTCATCACAGGTTTAATAAACATGAATATTTACAGAAATGATGACGTCTTTCATATAAAATAACACCCTCCTCTCAGTGTTCCTCTACACTTTCTCTTTCTCTGCCCCCTCCTCCACCTCCTCCACCTCCTCTCAGCTCTGAAACAATCCTCGGAAATGACCCCCACCCATCCAACCCCCCACCCACAGTGGAAAAGTCCCCGGCTCTGTCAGCCTGGACAGGACCCGCCAGCCACCCTCGGCTCCTTCACTTCACTTTAATCTGCTTCAGCGTCGCGAATGAACCAACAAACAAAAATTACACGAGACAGAATTAAAGTGTCAGAGTGAGACATCCTCTCACGGCCAAAACAACATTTCCAAAACACCATAACAGTGAGATGATTCAGACCATCCAGCAGTCTCCTCTTTGTTTTAATTCAGTTTTATTTGAAGAAAAGTTAAAGCTGCAACCTCTGTTTCATACTCGCACACACTAGTTCTTCTAAACTTGTGAGGACCCACATTACTCAGCTCCTGACCCCCAACCTCATCCTGAATCTAATTCTAACTTTAAAGCGAGACAAAATGCGAGTTTCAATCCAAATGTGGCTCAGATTTTAAAAGATATTTGAACAGAAACCCTGACCTGCTGCTGGTCTCCATCCTCTGCTGCTGTGTGAACTAGTTGTTGGAGATAAACAGCTGGTGGAGCTAATCCTCCAGTCGCTGTCATTAAACCACCACAGAAGAAGAAGAAGAAGACGCAACGATCACTCAGAGAGCTCCAGTCAAAGCTCCAACGATGGGAAACCATGTGGAGAACATGATGGAGATACGAGCTTTCTGTCCTCATCTGTCCTATCAGTACGTACTGATTTGGCCAAAATGTAGCATGTAGCATGTAGCATGTAGCATGCAAACAAAAGTAAAATCTGCAGTACGCCAGAAATACCCGGATGTCGTACTGATTCAGAGAAAATCTCCAGTATGCATCGGACCACCTACCTCACCTACTGTATCCCACAATGCAAAGTGGTGGAACGGTCCCTATTTATTTTGTTTTTTCAACTTTATTGACACGGTCACCATAGTTGAGATGGCGGACAGCAACACTACGGCGTCAGTGGTTGACAGGGAGGAATATAAACAGAAGAACCACTTATAACATGTTTTTCTAATTGAATCATGTGACAGCAGAAACTGTGACGAGGCTGCAGTTATTACTTTTCCGTTAGCCGTACTATTGTTTACTTCTGCTTTTCAAAACCGGAAACCGTCTGAGCCTGGCCTAGCATACTGCAGAATAAATCCATTTAACAGTTTCATACTGCATACTACCGATGAACGCAGTATGCAGTATGTAGTAAATACTACATATGTACAATTTCTGCCTCTCTAAAGTTAACTGTTATATCACTGTGGTTCTTCTTTGTGGCTTTTTGTGCAAATTCATCAGCTAATTAATTTCCTTTCCTTCCAATACGTCCCAACATTTGAATGCTGTATAATGTTTGTTGCTGTTATATCAAAATATCTGAAATGTATTTCAAACTGGACGCTGATGAAGCGTTCTCTTGTTGTCGTCACCTTCCTTCTTGTTCTTTAACCCTTTAGAAAGATCAGCAGCCAGAAGGTAAAATAAGGGCGGTGAGATGCATTATTTTTGTTGCTGAGAAATCTAACTTTTGTTTTTAATTAGATTAGATTAAACTTTATTGTCATTGCAAAAGAGCACAAGTACTGAGACAACGAAATGTAGCGGCAAAAAGCAGTAAAGTTTAGAGTAATGTACATATATATACACTCACCGGCCACTTTATTAGGTACACCTTGCTAGTACCGGGTTGGACCCTTTTGCCTTCAGAACTGCCTTAATTCTTCGTGGCATAGATTCAACAAGGTGCTGGAAACATTTCGGTCCATATTGACATGATAGCATCACGCAGTTGCTGCAGATTTGTCGTCTTCACATCCGTGATGCGAATCTCCCGTTCCACCACATCCCAAAGGTGCTCTATTGGATTGAGATCTGGTGACTGTGGAGGCCATGTGAGTACAGTGAACTCATCATCATGTTCAAGAAACCAGTTTGGGATGATTTGAGCTTTGTGACATGGCGCGTTATCCTGCTGGAAGCAGCCATCAGAAGATGGTACACTGTGGTCATAAAGGGATGGACATGGTCAGCAACAATACTCAGGTAGGCTGTGGCGTTTAAACGATGCTCAGCTGGTACTAAGGTGTCCAAAGTGTGCCAAGAAAATATCTCCCACACCATTACACCACCACCAGCTTGAACTGTTGATACGAGGCAGGATGGATCCATGCTTTCATGTTGTTTACACCAAATTCTGACCCTACCATCCGAATGTCGCAGCAGAAATCGAGACTCATCAGACCAGGCAACGTTTTTCCAATCTTCTATTGTCCAGTTTTGGTGAGCCCGTGTGAATTGTAGCCTCAGTTTCCTGTTCTCAGCTGACAGGAGTGGCACCCGGTGTGGTCTTCTGCTGCTGTAGCCCATCTGCTTCAAGGTTTGACGTGTTGTGTGTTCAGAGATGCTCTTCTGCAGACCTCAGTCGTAACAAGTGGTTATTTGAGTTACTGTTGCCTTTCTATCAGCTCGAACCAGTCTGGCCATTCTCCTCTCACCTCTGGCATCAACAGGGCATTTTCTCCCACAGAACTGCCGCTCACTGGATATTTTCTCTTTTTCGGACCATCCTCTGTAAACCCTAGAGATGGTTGTGCGTGAACATCGCAGTAGATCAGCAGTTTCTGAAATACTCAGACCAGCCCGTCTGGCACCAACAACCATGCCAAGTTCAAAGTCACTTAAATCACCTTTCTTCCCCATTCTGATGCTCGGTTTGAACTTCAGCAGATCGTCTTGACCATGTCTACATGCCTAAATGCCTAAATGAGTTGCTGCCATGTGTTTGGCTGATTAGAAATTAGCGTTAACGGACAGTTGAACAGGTGTACCTAATAAAGTGGCCGGTGAGTGTATAGTGGTAATATAAAGTAAGTCTGTGAGATGTATACAGTATGAACATGTGCAGCAGTTACAGGAGGCTCACGTTACATAGATTTGCTCTTTGAAGAATGTCCTCACTCCGCAGGTCTAAAACTCTAACTGGTCCCCACAAAGATAGAAGTACAGCAGCACACACACACACACACACACAGAGGAAGGAGGTGGTTTCTCCTGCAGGACAGTGGATTTCCTCTGTTCTTATCACCTCCACATGAAGACACACAGAGAGAGTAAAGGAGTGGATACCAGATTATAGACTGATGAGACTCTCTCTCTGTCACTGTCTGAAATCAATCAAAGTAAAATCAATCAAAGAAGAATTAGAAAGAATTTAATTTAGGCAGCAAACTCTAACAAAGAAAAACTCTTTATTGGTGAAAAGCATGGAATAAACCTCAGAGGAGGAACACATACAGCGCTGGAAAGTAACCTCAAGTACTGTAGTTAAGTACAAGTTTGAGGTACTTGTACTTTACTTGAGTATTTCTACTTCTACTCCGCCACGTCTCAGAGGGAAATATGGTACTTTTTACTGCTCTACATTTACCTGACAGCTTTAGTTACTTTACAGATTCAGATCATTAAATCCACAAATAAAATATGATGTAATATTATAGATTAAGATGAAATTTTATTGATCCTCAGGGCTACCCAATGCATCAATAGTTATAATCCAATAATATACAGGGTTCGTACAAAGTCTTGAAAGTTTGGAAGATGCTTGAATTTGAATATAGTCCTTGAAAAATGCTTGATTTTCAACAGTCACTCATGGAAACCACAAATCTTTTAATATTTGAACTGAAATGATCCCGATTTGTTTGTTGTCTCCTGGCATTTATAGCAACCATTAAAGACTTTGAGACTCTGGAAAGTTTTTGTTTAGGTACCTTGAAAGTGCTTGAAAAGGGCTTTTACTCTTAGAAAGCTGTACGAACCCTGAATATAATATATGTTATTCTGCATAATGAGTACTTTTACTTTTTGTGCTTTAAGTGTATTTTGATGCTGATACTTTTGTTCTTTTGAATGCAGGACTTTTACTTGTAACAGAGTATTTCTACACTGTGGTATTAGTACTTTTACTGCAGTACCCCCCCCCCCCATGCAGTAGATGTTTGCACAGAACAAACAGTCTCTCCCAGCAGAGGAAGCAGGAGGCGTGGCCTCCCTCCTCCCTCTCTCTCTCCTCCAGCTGTTTAAAGGCAGCTGGTGGTCGTGCGAGCCTCCACTCAGTGAGCAGACATGGCGGCAGTGGGAGAACTGGTGCTGGTTCTGGGCTTACTGGTGAGCGCTCACTGCGAGGTGAGAGCACGAGACCCTGAGGTGGAGGAGGAGGAGGAGGAGCTGGGAGGAAGAGTAGCAGCAGGAGGAGGAGGAGGAGGAGCGCCCCCCCCCCACCTCCAGAGGCTTCACCCCGGGACGTCAGAGACCCCCCCGCTGGGAGAGAGAGGGAACTACCCAGCCCGAACTGGGTGAGTCCAACATATCCTGAACTCAAGCTTCACTTACTACCTTTTCTCTCTGCTTTCGACTGCATCCCATGTGAGGAAGTCCACTGAAGAAAGCTGTGTGATGAAGTCGAAACTAGAGCTGCAGCCATTATTTTGATAACTGATTAATCATTAAAGTCAGATATTATAAATGTTTAATGCCTCCTCCTTTTTAATGTCTTATTATATCACAGTGAACTGAAGTTTTGGACTGTTGGTCTGACAAAAGAAGACGCTGGACATTTTCCACTATTTTCTGATGTTTTATTGACCAAATGATTAATCGAGAAAATAATCGGCATATGAATAGATAATAAAAAGAAATGATGGTTAGTAGTTAAAACTAGCTAACTGTGTATAAAGTAGTTACAACTGCCACACAGAACTTGAGCTACTTAAGCTACTTTATATACAGTTAGTTCACAACAATACGTCCCCTAACCTCAACCCGATTCTCTAACTTCTAATATAGAAAATAAAATCAAGTGTGAACTCTCAAAACAGCCCAAAATGTCCTCACTTTCCAACAATATCAAGGCCTGAAGCTTGAAATGGTCCTCACAAAGATAGAAGTACAGTATATAAACACACACACACACACATGTCACGCCACAGAAGAACCAAGCAGGGAGAGTTTAGAGGTTTAGACTGCCAGCATGCTTATAACAGGCTGCTACCACACACACACACACACACACACACAGCCCAGACGCCATACATTATATTTATGACTGAATGAGTCTCAGACAGGCTGTAGGTGTCCTCTTTGTGTTTGTCCTCCAGGTGTTAGACCGAGCCGGACCTCACAGGTTTCACACTGAGCAGGAAACCAACTTTAACTGCAGTTTATTATTTTATGTCTCAACTAAAAATAAAACCTGTAGCAGCGGATGGACGGTAACGTCTGTCTGTCTGCCACTTTATATCTCATATATACATCTCAACAACTATTATGGGATGGATTGTGATGAGATGTGGTTCATCATTCATGTTCCCCTCAGGATGAACTGTAATAACTTTGGTGATCCTCTGACTTTTCATCTAGCGCCATCATCAGGTCAACATGTTAATGTTAATGACATTCCCATCAGCAGCCATTTCCTGAAGTATTCAAGTAGATATTTGTTTAGTTTGAATATAATTTAAATCTGCGAATCCTTCCTGATTCTGTGAAAAGTCTGAGGACAGAGATTTGGCATAAAGCTGCCAGTTAGCTCTGAAATCAAAAGCTGTAATATTCACCTGGCACGGGAATCTGGTTGTCCCCCCACCAGGGTCAGAAGGTGATAGGTAGTTGGCTTGTTAGTACCATGGATGGATTACTGAACGGGAATACTGGGAACAGGCCCGGGGCCCCTGGACCAGAACCCCTGTATGAAGTGACTGTTGGAAAGTCGACTACAAAGAGACATAAAATACACATAAAAAATATAAAAGAAAGCAAAAAGGAATCAATCAGATTCATCAAATGTTCCGTCAGTTATTTTCTTCTTCCTCCTGCTGCGTTTTGAGATCGGGTCGCTTGTTTTAGGAACAGTGTTGGTGAGATGTGTGACACTTTCTGACACAGACAGACTAAATAAAGGATTAAATGTCATTTTTTGGAGCGCGCTCATACGGGCCTCCGTTATTATTCTCACCCTCATCCACAGTTAAACTGCAGGACCCGTCCACAGATGCCCTGATAAAATGATCCCTGAGGGCCCTTAACAAAACAAGCCTCCATTAGCTCTAAGACCCCCCACCCCCCACCCCCACCCCCCACCACCACCACCACCACCACCACACACACACACACACACTTTAAACGCTGCTTTAATGACTTCGTTCACAAACGGAGCTCTTTGTGCTGCGAGTCGTCGTCGTGTTGCTGTAATGGAGAGCAGCTTTCCAGGGTTGCTCTGTTTTCTTTAGCTCAGCCTTATCTTTGGACGGTTGATTGGTCGGGGAGGGGTGGGGGGGGTATACATGCTTCAGAGGTCAGAGGTCAACAGGTAGTTAAGTGCTGGTGAAGTGGAGGTGAAAAAGTTTGTTGTTTGGCCTCAGAAGAGAAGATCTGAGGCTTCGGAGAAACTTAAAGGAGCATTCTGGTGTTTTAGTCCGTTGACTAGAAATCCTGCTGATCATTTTCCACATGATTAGTTTTTCATTGGTCAGCCACTGGTTTCACTTCATTTTTATGAAATCAACTTGAAACCTGCTGCAGAGATATAAAGAGAAATGGAAAACATCTACAGTATGTGCTCTTATTTTGAAGTATACACAAAGTCTTCCTGTTTCTGCGCTCTTCTTTTTGCTGGAATCCCATCAAAGTAAAAGTTCACCCTGCAGGCGCTCAGAGCGCACGCCGCCTCTGTTTGACTGGACAGAAGAAGAAGAAGCTCAGTGAGCAGACAGATTCAGATCAAAGAGAACCTGCAGATAACGTGACCACGAAGGCATCGTTTACTGCTCATTCAGCCGTTATCAGGAGGCCGAGACACACAGCTGGCAGATGAAAGGACGTCCACAGAAACGTGGATAAGACAGGGATTTAAAGACAGTTATCAGACTGATCATCATGCGGGTGGATGAATTCTGCTGCTGAGACAGTGAATCTGAACGTGACTGATAAGGTCTTTTTCTGGAGAATGTGCTGTCTGATTTCTGAGAGCTGAAACTTACAGTTGGATGACGAAGATGTGTAACAACGCTTACATCCTTGATTTTAACAGCGTCCTGATCTAAACACATGAAGCGAGACACATGACATGCTGTTGAGAACGTGTCTGTTCCCACGCTGGATTTTTAGCTATTAGAATTATCACAAATGTCAATGGGATTTTGAATGAGGTTTTCTTACTTCTGGAACAAAACCTGGAAGTTCTGGTTTTCACTTCATCTCTCTTTACCCACAGCCGATCAGGGCTGAATCATCCCGACCAACACCAACATATCTTCCTTGAGAACTTGAGATTTTGAACGACATAAACAAAAGTAAACATGGCGACACTGGTGGAGATTACTGTGTTGTGAATGTTGAGGTAATGACGTAATAAATACTCGCTTCATCAAGCGTCTCTACCAAACTTTCCTCCATGGTCGTGGTTATAGTTGTCGTGTTCATGAATAACAATGCGCACAACCAACACTCAGAGTTACAAACATACGGAGGCCAGCAGGTTTATAATTTGAGAACACGACTCATTAATTTGAGAGCATAAATTAGTTTTTCTTTCTCTGCAACACCTGCAGAGCAACGGAATAATTTGATATCATGAATTAGTTTGTCCGCACTCCGTATTTATTCATCTGTGAGCAGGATTTATTCATTCACTTTGTTATTTTAAAAGTCTCCATGACACCTTCTGAGCTCTGTGGAAATAAAGTGGGAAAAGAAGGAAAGAAAAACGTTCTCTGGTCATGAGACAAATATCTCAACAACTACAGGCCACATTTCCAGTAAATCCACAGCAGATACTCCTCCAGAGCATGAACCCTTTATTTAATGACCTCTTCCTCTAGCGCCACCCTCAGGACAAACTGCTGATCACTCTGTGTTATTAGAACAGATCCCTCCAGTCCTCTGTTCTGTGTCCGGTCCTCGGGGCTCCTACAGTCTCATTATTCAGACTCTGATCTGGACCTGAACTCTTGGAGCTGCAGCTTGTTTCCCTCAGGATGAGTCCACGTCTCAGAGATCTCTTTTCTTGAACGCTCACCAAAACAAATCCAAACAGGCGAAACGGAAAGCAGCTAGAAAGTAACAGTTTTACAGATCACAGCTGCGACACTTTGAGGCTCAGCCCGAAGAAAGAAGACGAGATGAAACAGTGAAGATAATGAGAAGCGCTGTTTGAACAAAATGAAACCAAATGACTGGATGTTTGTGTTGGAAAAGAGGGAAGTGAAGGAAAATCCAATTTGCTCTCTTTTACAAGGTGACATCTCTTCAGTCAACACAGTCCAGCAGGTATTTAGTAATGTTTTCTAATCGTGGGCCTTATTTTAATAAAAGTGCAACAAGTGGTGGCCCCATCCACTAAACACTAACTGTTGCTACCTTTGCGCCTAGCGTCCACACTACTCCGGTGTTTTCAAACCCCTAAAACTCCAGACTGTGTTTTAGTGAGGACGGGCGGAAACAGAGACGTTCTAAAATGATGACGCAGACACACACGTTCGCTTCCTGATTGGGTCTCATCAGCCACGACGTGTCCTTCCCTGATTGGTCACGCCCCTATCACGTGACCCCTTCCCAGACGAAAACAAACACCAGCCTTGACTCCCAGCGGTTAATTCAACATGGATGACGAATCACATCACTTCCTGTCAGTAACAGTTCCATCTGGTCGTCGGTCCGAGCAGAGAAATCTCTGCTCTGACTTTTCTCCATCGCTGTTCTTCGTTCGTAGAATTTCCTGCAACTAACTAAGCGACCAACCACAGAGCAGACAATCTGCTTCCTGTTTACACCGGCACGTGCACATACATGTGCATGCTCCTTTATTTCTTCCTTTTCTTACCTGGAAAAATACTTTCATTCTCTGCTGGATTCATAAAACTTGTTCAAGAAGGTGCTCTTGGGCTTTCTAAATGCATTCTGGGAAATGTAGGCAAGTCTCAACTTCAGGAAATGACACTCATTCATCACGAAGGAATTAAACATCATGTTCTCTAACAGTGTGAGAGCATCCAACATAAACATAGTTTAATTTCAGTGGTTCAAACATCTTGTCACTAAATATGAGCTGATGAGATCAGACAGAGGAGGAGGATCTGCTGCACGTCAGGTACCTGACTGATAAACTGCAGGTGATCATTTTACCACCATGGACCTGCAGGAACCGCAGGAACCGCAGGACAAACGAGGACAGAGGAGGAAATATGTGAGATTAAGCTGCATCACAAGCAGGAGAGGAGACGCACAGAAAGAGAAAGGCTTTAGTTTAATGTGATTTGGCGCCCAGAGTTCAGTCTGACAGGACGAGTTAACCTGAAGGTGAAGATTAAAGATTTGTTCTCTGATGTTGTTCCAGCACAGCACAGCCCACTGTTGATGTTTTCAGACTCACCTGTGCATGAAAGAGCTGCACACAGCCTGAAGGTGTGTTTGGATACTGCTGAATACTACTAATTATCTTCTGCTTACACATTCATGTACTGCAAACGAGTCACAGGTCAGAGGTCGGCGTTATTAGGCTTAGACAGCACTGAGTCTAAGCTGCTGTTATGTATATTTTTATAATAACAGTGTCTGACAGTTGCTGACAGTGTGTTGGTGTCTCTGATGGTGAACGACCAGCTGAATCGTCATAGTGAGTCTCAGCTCCTGGTTTCTCTGTTCTGGTTCCTCTCACAGCTCCGCTTTCAGAGAAGAAGCTGTAAGAAAAACACGCTGTACGCTAACTGTTTTTAATTAGCGAGGTAGCGAGCTAATGTTGCTAGTTTGATAACTAATCTTCACCTGAACACATCTTTATTCTGTAGTGTCGCCCTCACAGCTGCACTGTGACGCACAGATTTAAATATATATATTAAAAAATACAAATAAAAAATATATATAATATATTATATATATTAAAATATATATAATATATTTTTAATCAAGGTGCATGTGTGTGTGTCATGTGTAGGTTAACTGTGTGTTACAGCAGCTCAGGATGAGGAGGGACTTCCTGTCCACAGCTCTATGAGTGTGTGTGTGTGTGTGTGTGTGTGTGTGTTCCTCCGGTGATGACCCTCAGTGATGTCACAACTCTCCACAGGAAATGACACGGGGCTTTTCTGAGTGTGTCGATATAAAAGCTGCAGACGAGGAGCGAGTGTAGGAAACAGAGCACCACGCTCTTTTGGAAATTTAAATCAGTTGGGAAAGTTTTTGCTAACTGAGATCCAAACATATTTGAGCAGAATTAGTTAATTAATTTAAATGTTGTTGTGTTTTTCTCTCGATGCCCCGAGTCGCCTCTCAGAGTCCGTCAGCTCAGAGTTCACAGTTTGTTAAACTTAAAGTATGATGAAGGTTCTCGACCCATAAAGGAAAATCCCCTCTGGGCTCAGCTGCCCTCTGACTGTGTGTGTGTGTGTGTGTTTCTGTACCACAACACACACACACACACACACACACACACACACACACACACACACACACGTGGTCTGTGGTGAGTCAGAGGTTCAGCAGGGTGACCCCGTCAAAACACCAAACACACCTCACCTGATGTCTGTAACCCTGTGACCTCATCTCTCTCTCTCTCTCTCTCTCTCTCTCTCACACACACACACACACACACACCGTCCTGCTGCCCCAAACACTCACTAGAGCACCACCATGTGGATTCATCCGCCGCTGAAAATAGTCCCCAACAAATGCTCTATTTCCTCCTATATTTGTGTTTTTAAAGTTCTAAGTCTTCAGCAGGAACCAATGGGCTCGGAGCTGAGAGCCACAGACAGGAAGTCAGACAGGACTGAGAGCCACAGACAGGAAGTGAGACAGGACTGAGAGCCACAGACAGGAAGTGAGACAGGACTGAGAGCCACAGACAGGAAGTCAGACAGGACTGAGAGCCACAGACAGAAAGTGAGACAGGACTGAGAGCCACAGACAGGACTGAGAGCCACAGACAGGAAGTGAGACAGGACTGAGAGCCACAGACAGAAAGTGAGACAGGACTGAGAGCCACAGACAGGAAGTGAGACAGGACTGAGAGCCACAGACAGGACTGAGAGCCACAGACAGGAAGTGAGACAGGACTGAGAGCCACAGACAGGAAGTGAGACAGGACTGAGAGCCACAGACAGGAAGTCAGACAGGACTGAGAGCCACAGACAGGAAGTGAGACAGGACTGAGAGCCACAGACAGGACTGAGAGCCACAGACAGGACTGAGAGCCACAGACAGGAAGTCAGACAGGACTGAGAGCCACAGACACGAAGTGAGACAGGACTGAGAGCCACAGACAGGAAGTGAGACAGGACTGAGAGCCACAGACAGGAAGTCAGACAGGACTGAGAGCCACAGACAGAAAGTGAGACAGGACTGAGAGCCACAGACAGGACTGAGAGCCACAGACAGGAAGTGAGACAGGACTGAGAGCCACAGACAGAAAGTGAGACAGGACTGAGAGCCACAGACAGGAAGTGAGACAGGACTGAGAGCCACAGACAGGACTGAGAGCCACAGACAGGAAGTGAGACAGGACTGAGAGCCACAGACAGGAAGTGAGACAGGACTGAGAGCCACAGACAGGAAGTCAGACAGGACTGAGAGCCACAGACAGGAAGTGAGACAGGACTGAGAGCCACAGACAGGAAGTGAGACAGGACTGAGAACCACAGACAGGAAGTGAGACAGGACTGAGAGCCACAGACAGGAAGTGAGACAGGACTGAGAGCCACAGACAGGAAGTGAGACAGGACTGAGAGATGCACTAACATGTTGGTTTGAGTCTGAACAAGAGAAACCCAGAATAACAGCAGGCTGCTCCTTTATTCAGGAGACAAACATTCAGTTCTTGAAGCAATAAAAACAACATAATGTATGAAAATGCAAACACATTAACATCTGAATATTCCAGGAAACCGGAATCAGTTTGTATAAAATTACATCTTACGTAGCATACATCACACACACACACACACACACACACACAC
>VMKM01003557.1:0-33827 GCA_008360985.2 Macquaria ambigua | reverse complement strand
GTGTGTTCTGACACCTTTCTATCAGAACCAGCATTAACTTTTTCAGCAATTTGAGCTACAGTAGCTCTTCTGTTGGATCAGACCACAAGGGCCAGCCTTCGCTCCCCACGCGCATCAATGAGCCTTGGTCGCCCATGACCCTGTCGCTGGTTCACCAGTTTTCCTTCCTTGGACCACTTTTGGTAGGTACTGACCACTGCAGACCGGGAACACCCCACAAGAGCTGCAGTTCTGGAGATGCTCTGACCCGGTCGTCTAGCCATCACAGTTTGGTCCTTGTCAAAGTCGCTCACATCCTTACGCTTGCCCATTTTTCCTGCTTCCAACACATCAACTTCGAGGACAAAATGTTCACTTGCTGCCTAATATACCCCCCCCCCACTGACAGGTGCCATTGTAACGAGATAATCAATGTTCTTCACTTCGGCTGATCGGTGTATATGTAGCTCACACATCATGGCTGCCAGGGTTGCACTACTGGACTTCTTTTGTACAAATACCTGCACAATTTATATATTTTTATTTATTTATTTATTATATATATATTGTATATATCTTTTTTTAATGCCACCTCTCTAATTTCTTTAATCTCTTATTATTATTATTTATTTATTTCTTATAAAGAGTTTTTTAATCTGTTTTTTAAATTTTTTTTCTCAGCCTGTCTCTGTGCTACTGTTACATGTGAATTTCCACTCGGGGATCAATAAAGTCTTATCTTGTCTTTATCTTTATCTGATCTGATCTGATCTTATTTTATTTTTATCTTATATTATCTTAGTTTAGCTTATCTTCAAACAACTGAAATGTGAGACAATAATGCAGCAATGTCTTTGAACATTCACTCTAGCGTTTAAATGCAAGTAAACCTTTTGTGACAACACAACATCATATCTAGCTAAATATCTGTGTCATGTAATGCCTCATCATTTGGATACAGATAAATGGTTGACCACCTGTGCATCCTGTTTACCTCTCCTCTTCAGATATATTAATCACTGGCCACATTAACTGTCAGCCTGGTTTCCATGTGTAAATAGCCAATTAATATGCCCTCAGATGTCTTGATTCTCTCCCCTCGTTGCCACATCTGTCAATCAGAACATAATGGCAACTAGGGAACAAATGCAGCACTTGGAGGAACAATTGAAGAGGCCAACAGTCAGTAATTAAGCAGTTCATAAGGCAATCTCATTAATTATCCCCTTCACTGGTTGCTACATTCTCTGGACGTCCTGATTACATGCTTATTGACTCTGAATCCTATGACGAAATGTTCCTTGCTCCACTTCCTAATGGAGTCTAAAAGAGGAGTCATTTACAAATGGCTTTATTAGGCAGAGTGCCCACATGGACCTTTAAAATGTTACTTGAAAATGCAATTTCACCTGTCGTTTGCAGGAGGCTTTCATGCACTTAAGCAGAGGTCATACAAACAGCAATGTAATTAGCGGTCTCCCTTTTACAGAGTCTGCTGATTTGAAAAGCGTTACACACCTTTTCTCCTCCATTCAACATTAATCATTCGTTTTCAGGGGGAAATTGGCAGGCTTATGAAAGACAAAATGTCACCCTGGCTGGCCGCTGCATGAGGCTCCTTCTTGGAGCGGATTTGTTAGACATACATGGGGAGGGTTGAAAAGCTTTGTGTCGTGTTAACCTGCTGTAGGAGAGGGCAGACTTTTGATTTTCTGTGTCGGGGAGAATTGAGGTTGTCAAGCAACACTTTTTAAAAGTCACAGGTGTCACTTATCTTTTCAGGTTTGAAGACATTTATATAGAAAGTCATTTGCCATAAAGATCATTCTGAGCTTGAAAGCATAGGCAGAGTGAAAGGAACAAATGTTACACTTAATGAGGCCAAACACTGTTCCTTGTCCTTTTCCTTTGATAATTGTATGTACATATGGATAAATAAAAAATATAGATACATATAGATACCTGTACATCTATGTACTGGACAATTCTGTGAGGTCAAAACAATCAAGTACCACAAAATCACATACTAGCCCACAGCAAAACACAGCAAACACAAACTATTAGCAAATTTCTAGTGCAATGGAGGAACCTCTTAAATGCTGAAATTTGCCAAACCTCCTCAAAGCCCATCCCAGCTCACGTCGAGCCTCTCAGCATGACTCTAAATGCAGATAACGAAGAAATGGAAAATGGAGGCCAAATTGACCCTTTCACAGCGTGTTAAGTCCGTTTGTATGGGTACCTGGAGTGGCTGTCCCCCTCCCATCAATAAAATAATTTAAGAACACATTATACTCCTTTAAAAGGGCCCATTTGTCAGACCAGGTGACTCTTAAAAGACCCTGCGGATTAGAGACGCCCTGCATCAGGTACTTTTAATTCAGCCACAATCGATATGACTTAGGCTGCCGTTGTGTTTGGAGTGAATATTAAAAAAGGGTATTTCAGTTAAAATGTCTCTTGTGCATAAAGTCAATAAAAATGGATGGGGGGTAGACAGAGGTGGAGACCATACACTCTGTGTTGCAGTTCTACATGTCATTTGCAGAATCCGCATGGGTTTTCTTAAAAATAGCCGTAATAATCATGATAATGTAGTATGAATAATGTCATCCATGGAACAAAATGAAAACTGTTTTCATGATATACTGTCAGCATGCTGGGACATGACCCCCCTCCACCCCCACAACCTTCTCTATCAGTCCTTTTGGCTCTGTTTCCAGTGCACCACTGTTTATTTACCACAGAAAAAGCTGATCACCTAACATTCATGAATGTAACATTTAGTAATGTGCATCATGTCAATGCCACACTTTGATTTAAGTCATATCTGGAACAATTTTACTGCTGCAGTGCTTTATTTTACAGAATCATTAAATATAGATAGAGTAGGTACATAATTGAACCTGGTATTATTATATAATTATACAATAATTAATGATACCAAGGACAGACAGTTACCTTTTTATGAAGACAAATATTGTATAATTATCAAGTGCATATAATAAATAATACAATATTACAAGTAATCACTACATTTATTAGTGCATTATTGCAGTTACTAAATGCTAATAGCCTTTTATCACTGTAAACTGTTGCTAGTGTGTTTAGTAAATGCAGTGCAATCTCTGGACCTTTCACTATACTGTTTTATGGTTGATGCAGGTAATTCAGTTCCCTATATAAATGTACTATTTATATTGCAACTGTATGTATAGTGCAAATAATGCTGCAAATAATCCATATAAATCAAATCTATAATGACTGATTATAGATTCATATATTGTTTCTTGTTGTATCGATATGTTATTTCTTAGAGCTAACTAAAGGAAAATAATCTCTTATATAAAAAACTACCTACCTAAATTCTGACTACCTCAGATTTGATTCATAAATAGAATGTAATGTCTCTAAAAATATCTCTCTACAAATATACTGTAGAGTTCTTATTGGACAATATGGAGCTCAAATCAATGAATCAAATGATGTACTAAATCAAATAATTTGGAATAATTACGTTATTATGTTCATGTTAATGATGCATTGTCATTTCTGTCACTCACCCCTGCTACAAAATTGGATTGGAACCTGTTGTCACTCTCAAATTGATTGACAGGTCTTTTAGTATAGGGACAAACTATACAACAGAAAGGTTTTCTGCTCTTGATGGCAGCAGTATTCTAAAAACTCTGCTGTAATGCTGTTACATTGGACTCAAGGATAGAAAGCATAGGAGCAGCATTCAAAAATGTAATGTGGATATTTATAAGCCAAAACAAGAGGAGGGGATAAATCAACTAAAGCTGGCCAACAGTTAAACTAATACAAAATCACATATAGACTAGGAGAGGCAGGACTGACTGGACAGCGGTCATGGCACATGTGGACTCAGAACTGATGCAATAAGTTATGATTTAAACCTAATAAATAATTTTAATGAATACGTTTTTGTGGAAACTCCTATTCATCTTTAACTTGCATCAGCCTGATACCTCTTAGGTTCCATCCACACTAATATGTTTTCAATTTAAAATGAAAACGATCTCTGTACACACAAGCGTTTTATCACCATTTCAGAAATAATCTCTGTTCATACTACACACCTGAAAACGCACATCACATGACCATTCATGTGTACTGGGCATGCACGTGCCGGTGTAAACGGGAAGCAGATTATCGGCTGGTTGCTTAGCTGCAGGAAATACTACGAACGAAGAACAGTGATGGAGAAAAGTAAGAGCAGAGATTTCTCTGCTTGGACGGACGACCAGGTGGAACTGTTACTGAAAGGAAGTGTTGTAATTCGTTATTAATGTTAAATTAACCGCTGGTAGTCAAGGCTGATGTTTGTTTTCTTCTGGGAAAGTGTCACGTGATACTGGCGTGACGAATCAGGGAAGGACACGTTGTGGCTGATAAGACCCAATCAGGAAGTGAACGTGGGTGTCTGCGTCATCGTTTTAGAACGTCTCCTTTTCCGCTTGTCCTCACTAAAACGCAATCGGAGTTTTCAAACTAAAGTGAGGTCAGCAGCGTTTTAAAAGGTCTCCAGTTTAGGGGTTATAAAACGCCAGAGTAGTGTGGACGCTAGGTGTAAACGTAGCAATAGTTATGTGTTTTAAAACAAAAACAAAAAACCAGACATTATCCTGAAAGATAAGATATACAGCTGTGAGATTATTTAAATGACAATGTCTTAATATGTTGTTTTACTTTCAGATTATCTTTGCGTACACACTGCCAATCATATCCGTTGTGTTCCAGGCATTTGGTCTGGAACAAAACACAATGTTTTGCTGTCTGCATTTAATAAGCACATTTATCATCCACACTACTGCCTATCTGCCTTGGAGCTGCTGTTTTCTCTCTCTGTTTGTCAGTGAGTGGAGGTTCGCGTCGGCCGAGCGAGGGAGTGATTTGGCATGTTAGTGAGTGTGTTGGGGCTAATCAGACAGAGGGGCCACTGTAATGGACAGAATCTGGGCAGAATCACAGCTAGACCTGCCGCGGTAGGGAGCGGGTAATACAACTAATTTCTCCACTGTCTCAGCGACCGCACAGACGGAAATGGGGTCAACAAAGGTGCAGGCGGCATCAAATGAACAGCTGTTGCCTTTCTTAGTGTAGAGCTGCCAAAGAGGAGAATCTTAACAAAGCCCAGCCCGTGCCCCCCCACCTGCTTTTTGTGTAAATGCAGAAGAATGTATGTACAAATTAAGGGCAGGACCTGTGCATATTACTTTCATTCTTCATCTCTGAAGCCTGCCTATCAGTGATGGCATACTGTGGGAACACTCAGTGCAGGTGTGTGATGAAATGTGCACAGCATTGCTCATAGATTCGTTTATTGGCTGAGGTTTGTGCGTCTGTTGTGATGGAGAAACAATTGGCTATTATAAAGATGCCTCGTAGGGAAATAAGGTGCTAGTGTGTACATTGAAGAGGCTGGGGGTAGCTGCATGAAGTGCGGGTCTTTGTGATAAGAAGCTGTGTATGTATTAATGCAGATATTAAGGTCCAATTGGATGCTCCGAGAGTTTGTTGTCCCAGTTCTCTTTGATTGGACTTGTCCAATTCTAATCACAAAGGAAAGATGTATGATACTTTATACTGGCAGCTATGTAAAGTACTTTCAATGTAAGCTGAAAAATATGGACCTCAGTAGTCAATAAACTCTGTACATATTCTATCATATAGTACTAAGTGAACTCTATGCACCTTCATTTAATAATAATAATCATATTTTTTTCAAGTTTATTAGACAAATTGATTCAGTGAATGCTTTTGTTGTTTTGTTGGCTTTTATTCTCAGTCTGCTTTCAGTTGGTGTTTTCAGTTTTTATCTGCACAGGACAAATATAAAACCTAACAACAATGTGAGGCAACATGCCAGGACCCGGGCCATGTTGGTGGGAGAAAGGCAGTGGTGGAAAAAAAACCCTCAAATCCTTATTGTATAAGTGTCAATATCACAATTTAAAAATACTGCATTAAAGTCCTGCATTAACAAGTAAAAGTTACTCATTATGCATTATCCACGTCTGACTGGCAAATTATTGATGAATTAACATTAGGCATTAAAAAAGGAAATCCCCAAAATAGATACTGTCAACTCCAGGAGGTTTCTCTGCCCTCAGATAAATTGAAGGGTTACATGCAGGTTGAGGAAACTTTCTAAAACTCTCTGCAGCAAAACTGCATTGTGTCACTGAAGTAAAACAAGACTGTTTTTTAAATGAATTTCCAAAAAGGTGCCACAGATTTTTACCTGACAACAGCCATAGTTTATACATTTATCTCACAGTCAGTTAAAAAATCTGACTCTGCAAAACAACTAATAACAGCCGCCAGATAAATATAGTGGACTAAAAGCATAAAGGCTCCCAAAATGGAAATACCAGTTCCTCAAAACCGTTCTTAAGTACAGTTAAATGTACTAAAAGCACATTAAACAGTTAAAATAGGTTATAAAATAGATGCTGTTAGCATAATTAAATGAATCGCTTTAGAAATGGGTTTTAATTACCTGGTGGTCAGTAGTAGAAGAACTACTCAGATTCTTTTACTTAAAGGTTCCAGTCCAGTGTTCTTCTACATTTTTTTGGAGGTCCCATGAAAAACCCTGTCTGACTTACCTGTCTGTGGCACTCAAGCCCATTGGTTCCTGTTGAAGACATACATCTGTAAAAACACCTCACATATATAGTTTCATTTAAAAAAAAAGGCTCAGTAATTTCCTAAAACAGCTGGACACTGTTTTATGTCAGGCTTTGGATACACACACACACACACACACACACACACACTACTTGTTATTAGAATCAGTACATTGTTTGTGTTGGTCTTTTCATCAGATTTGTTGACAATAAGAAATATATATAATTTCACCAGCCATTTTCTTGTAGGTAAAATTAGAAATAGCACACTATAAAAAATACTCCATTACAGGAAAGTAAAAGTACATTGCTGGATTAGTATATTATAGGATTATTATTATTGATACATTAACACATAAGCAGCATTTTAATGTCATAGTTTGTCAGTGTGGAACCAATTTTACTACTTAATACTGCTGGGTATCTATAACAATGCTTCATATTTTATAAGCCCATTATATGATTTGTGTTTAAAATCTTCATCTGTAAATAAATGTAGTGAAGTACAAAGTACAAACTGACTTTTGAAATGTGCTGAAGTAGTTTAAAGTAGGCGAAAGGCAAATAATCAAGTAAGTACAAATACCTCAAACATTCATCCGAGACAAGGACAATTACTTGTGTATCTTACTGTGAAAAAGTGTGTACACATGTACACATTGGTATCTATGCGCTGTCACCTCGGTGTATCCACTGTGTGGTGACCCAGCTGGGAGGTGGATGCACTGAGTAGACAGATGGCAGCTGCCCCAGCAGTTATGATGAAAACCCCATTGAGGGTGTTTGGGTGGCTGCTAGATAAGGAGCCTTTAGAGAGATATGAATCACTTAAAATGATATGCTGCCCACACAACAAAACACAGCCACCAAATGCAGAGTACCCTGGAGCTGAAAAGATCCTGGCCTCAGTAAGATACAAGAAATCTCCTTTGATAGATCACTAGTTGGTGATTATTTACACAGCATAAGGAGAAACTCAGCTTTTGAGTGCGTTATTGTAGACCAAAAGGGACAACAATGCATTGTTGCTGGTCAGAACATTGTACAAGTGGTAATCACTGTGGCTGAATGTTAAAGCTAATGTGGAGGTACAGATTCGTAAGTCAAGGACGCAGAATTCCATTTCTTCCATTTCTCCAACCTGGTTGGTTCATAGTTACACCGTTTAGTGACAAATCCTGACCAGTAACACTGGCTGATATTTAACATGTGCTTCTGTGACGCTGTGATTACACAGACAGTGTTTTACCTGTGTACTAGACCTGTGAGTGATCAACTGTGCATGGCACGCAGAGGATACACGGCCAAAAACTCATCCACAGCTGTTGTGTTCACTGCTGCTGGTTGACATGAACACCAACATGAAGCAGGAGGTGTGCAGTGAGCATCCAGTGTGTTTGGGAGTCAGTTTAACACTGAATATTGACGGGCAAAATTAGCTTTCTTTTGGCTTTAGTAGGCATTAATGACGTTACAAATATTGGGGGAGACAAATTTCCATATTTCATATATTGGGGGGGGACACAAACACTTGTGATTAGCACTTGCTGGGTAGACGTATATGGCGCACTGAAACTGAAGCTGCTAGCTGCTTACGCTCTGTCCTGTGTAGATGTGGTGTAAGAAGTGTTTTTCAAGACAGAACAATAAATAAATTAAGCGCATTTATCCTCCTGGATACCACACATCAAGCCCCTCATCTCTCAGAGTAACAGGCAGCTCAGCCAGAGAGAGAGAGAGAGAGAGAGAGAGAGAGAGAGAGAGACTGAAATGCACATGTCATCTACGGCTGAGATGCAGTAAATCTTCCCCATCAGGAGAAGTAATGGATTAAAGGCCGCTGTGGCTCTGCAGTTTGCCAGTCAATGTTCTTTCGCTCTCCTCCAATCCGAGCCCCCCTCCCGCCTCTGTTCCCTTCCCGCTGGAAGAAGTTGATTTGCCATCAATTGCCATCTTGGCTGGCGCCATTAATGCACGCCCACAAAAGGATGACACATCGCATTATCACCTCACTCCCTTTCAAATTAGAGCTGAGCGATGCCTCAGCGCAGCTTGTGACTGGTTAACACTATCAGCTATTTGTAGGGATTGTTCCCTAATACGCAGCGTCTAAAGATTTCATCAGGCATTTGATGACGGAAATAAACCACTGCCCACAGGGAAATTGAACTGATTAATGGAATTATGCGTTGGAGGGGAGTCGATACAGGCAGCAGACACTCACATGGGGATGAGCAGAGCTGTCTGTCATGGACCAGACTGGAGTGGCTCGTCCAAGGAGCCTCGGCCAGCAACACACTCACCTCGAGCAGGGCCCGGGTTATGTGTGTCCATTGGAAAAGCCAGGGATTAAAACCTGTGCTGCTAACTGTGGCTGTTCTCAGCCTGCCTCCACTCTAAATGCCCACGACCATATGGGTCCTGTTGGATACAGATCATTTTATGTCATTCATCTCACAGAAAAAGCACTATAAATCTTACCATGTAGGGTAGGAACAGCACTGAAATGCCACTTCTTCTGCTTTTGTGCTCTTATTCCGAGACAGTTTTGCGCCCTCATTCAGACCCCCCGACCCCACCCCCACCCCACCATTAAGTGCTCTCTCAGTCCGCCCTAATGCACCTCTACCCCGCCACCGAAACTGTAGACGACCCCCTTCCACCATCATAGCCCAGTCTGTCTCTGCTTCACATTACAATCTCTTTTTGCATGAATTGTTTCTAGCTCTTAAGGTGGATGCAGATAGGTTGCTATGGTCCTTTGACAATCAGCCACACAGCTGGTAAGAAGCAGTGGGCCTGTTAAAGCTGTCCACCTTCACATTCTCCAGGAATATGTACAAACTACTTGAGTGAAAATACAGTTTTACCATAAATAATTATATCATCACCTCTTGGGCATTTTATGTCAAGAACAACAATAATGGAACCTTCTTTTACTGCTACACAGCTTACCATAATCAGAATCATGCATGTTTACACACACTCATCCCCAGTTATGAATGATAAACTTGCTTAAAAAAAAGTGCTTAACCTATAATCACCACTGTCCGATGGAAAAACAAAATAACTTTATTTTGTTCTGTATATATTTGAATTGTGTTGGTGTTGTTTTAAAGAGCCGTTTGAACTACCTTTATTTCATCTTAGCTGATTAACAACTCATAGTCTAGTAATGTTCTTTTACTCAAAAGCAAGCAAAACCTTAATCAGCAATGAGTTGTTTTAGCTATTCTCATCTTTGTTTCATTTGAATCTGTTTACTCTGCCAAAGCAAAAATGCTAATTAATACAATTTGATTCAGAATCTGAATCAGATTCTTTTCTTTTTCAACAGCTCATATTAATGTAATGTTGATTACTATAAAAGCTGGGGTGGAAATATTTCTTGATCATTTTTCAGATATTTTACATTTTTAGATGTTGGCTGTGCCCCTGAAACTAACACTCAAACTGCTGTATTTTTTTTTAGCATACAACACTTGTAACCGTATAGGAAGAGTCATGGCCAACCTGTTGAGCCACACCAGACAGATTATCTGCACAGCATATGAGAGATAATTGGATTTGCTGTTGATCAGTCATGTCACATTAGTGTTTTTCCCCCACATTCCTTCTCACTGACCCTTCAGTCTTGCCTCTGGATTAGTTTCTTACCAAGCCAGGAGCCTGAATCAGGATCCAAGCTCATAGCTTGGTAAAAAAATGTTTTGACAGTAGTGACAAGTAGTGACGGATTTACAAAAGGTTCTTTTATAAGAGCTTCTTTAACATCACAACGCAAACATTACAAAAATGTGGTTGAGAAGAAATTTCCTCCACTCTGCAAAAATAAGATACTGTACTATTCTTCCAATAAAATGTTCTCACATGCATGGGTTTAAAAGTTGCTCATCACACTGAATCAATGTAACATTTCCTAAAAATTTTAGACGTTTTACTGTTTAAAGCCTGGTTTTTTCCTGCCTCTGCCATATCGTGTTGAGCCTTATTTTAAATCACCACAGTCAGCTGTTATATAAATGGCTTTTAAAGACTCTTACTTAGGAGTAATACAATAACGCTGAATATTTCTGTTCATCTAAATGTGTACAATGCTCAGTATACAGTCTATCTTTATTTTTCATCTCAGATATATATATATATTATATATATATTTGGGAAATCAAGTTTTTGCATTTGGGTTCTATTCAATTCAATTCAATTCAATTCAGTTTTATTTCTATAGCGCCAAATCATAACAGAAGTTATCTCAGGGCACTTTTCATATATAGCAGGTCTAGACCGACTCTTTATATTTACAGAGACCCAACACTTCTATTATATAGATAAACATACATACACCTTCCAGTCCAAATGAAATGACTACACTTTCTCTAATTTGTTTGTGTTATTGTAGTAGAGAAGGAATGGACGGATGCGGGTGTATTCATTGGAGGAAATGCCTATTCTGCTCACTAACTTTAAGACAACATAACCTTCACTACACTGTAAGCTGAGGAGAATGATCTCCTCCCTTCAGGATGTGGCACATGCATGGGTATGCATAGGTCTACTTCTGAAGAGATGTCTCCCTAAATCTCTCCGATTTGGGGAGTGTTAGACAGACTTTTAAGCCTTCAAATAGGTCACTGTCAGTTTGAATCTTCCCATTACTATAAAATCAGTGAGGTAAAAGTAGGGGCGTCCTCTGCTACCTTAATAATTCAAAGAGTTGAAGGTTACTCGATCAGTGACTTAAGCTGCAGAGAAGGGGCTTGAGGAGTTGACTGGTGTGTATTAATATAATGATAATAGAATTATAATATTTGTGTTGTTTTGTTGTTATGAGAATAAACCATGTACATGTAAAAGAACAAATGTGAGTGTATTTATGGAGAACACATAAATTGATCAATAGCAGACCTAGGTCCATGAGATGTGTCTCAGTGTAAACTTGGTCTGTCCATATTCACAGCTTTGGCAGGAGTGCCCTCTGGTGTATAATCTGTGAAACTGGATCCAATGAAAGTCACATCCAAATTCAGTGAACAGCTGAAACAGAACATAGTCTTCAGAGTTCAAACATCCACAAACCACCAAGCAAACCAGACTTATACATATTCAATAAAAAATCTACTGAATGAATGAGGATGTGTAAAGCCCAGGATGAAAACAGATGGTAGTGTGGGTGAGCTGATAGTGCTCTTTCAATACAGACAGAAGACCTCCTTTTTAAAATTGTATTAATTACATTTGAAAGTATATCCTACAATTTCTGAGACAGTTAACCCAACTGGACATATTTGCCAAATCTGTTGCACAGTCATTAGCAAAGAAGACATGTTGTTCAGGATGTCATGCTTTATGACCTTATGTGGCATTGTTAAAAGTTGAAATATGTCATTCTGCAATCAGTTTACGTATTTGGTTCGACCACCTTGTACTGACAATCTCTGTTTTTTGCAGATGCCATTTTATTGGCACAAGAAGTGCACATACAGGCTTTCCCCTTCTTATTCTAAAGTTCCTAACACATCATACAGAATTTTCCTAGTTTTAGTTTTAGCACATTTTTTTCTTCACTTCAGGGGAGTGAAAGTGTTATGTAACATTTCAATAGTGACACTGAGACATCCTTAAGGAATACAGGCCATACACAAAAGAAGAATACTAGTTTGTATTACTGTTAAAACACTGTTGAGGTGCATTAATTATAGACTTATAGTGTGGGCCCAATTCTTGAAAGACCATTCAGAGTGTTTTGTAATTTTATCTTTAATATGAAGCACTTCCCAGAGATCATCTGTCCATCAACGGCACTGTGGTGTCTTCTACTGATTTTCTGTCTTGTTTTGTTTAACCACTATCACTGCTTGTGCTCCAGTTCTTCTTCTGCTGCATAAAACACATCACTTCCTGAAGGTTTCCTCTGGAAAGTGCTATGATCCACCTAACCTGTGTATCTTGATTACTGTCAGTTGATGATGATAAAATATTGTTACTTTAAAAAGATCACATTCCCACCAACTGCAACAACATGGTGAATCCACAAATGCACGTTTGAAAACACAGACGGGCCAATTAGGCATCCAGTCTAAAAGCAGAGGGATAAGATATCCATGCAGTGCCTCTCCTTCAAATCCCCTTAGTCAAGGCTTCTCTGCAGTGATCTGCTTTGCAGCAGATCCGGCTGAGACTGGAGTCTAACACTCCTGTCTGGAAACAACCAGACCTTTCACCCATTAACCACTACTATCAACCAACACACACATGCTAATGAAACTTTCAATTCATCTTGTCATCACAACTGTCCTATGATGTGGAGGTAGGGCTTGAATAGGAGGATGTGAGTAATTCCATTCCCCTAATGCGAAATTAATGCTAAAGACCTCTCAGGAGAGCAGACAGTGGCATTATGGGAGTCATTGGCAGATTCTCTGAACCAACTGGAGGGGAATAAAGTGACTATGAGTTAATCACTTCATATTTCTTCCTCCAGGTTTCATCCGACTTCCTGTGATGACTTGCTGGCAGCCACAGAGGCATCAGATTTGAAAGTGATGGGAGTCAAACAGACTTAGCTTTTGGCATGAAATGGTTTAGGGAAACAATGCAAAAAAAAAAAAAAATAGACAGCACCCTGAACCCCCGGAGACAGTGTCTTTAAGCTTCTGGTGGTTTGTTCCTCAAATACATTAAATAAATCCCTTTTCCACTGGCAAGTCGATAATGAGATTATACACAGAGGCTGTGTGGAAAGAGGGCTGAGGAGAACAGCGGGGCTGAGTCAGGCTGGAGAGATGAGAGATGGAGGATAGTATAAATCAGGAGAGGGTGGAGGAAGGGGCAGGTGCATTGATGCAAATCAATAAAGACACAAGATCTGATGCTAGCAAGGCGATCAGAACTCAAGTTAGTTAGTTATGGTCAGAAAGCAAAATGACATGTTAAGTACAAAATAGACAGATTTAGAACAGCTTTTTGGGGTATCACTGATCTGTGTGGTAAGGGCGCCTCAGCTCTGGAACTCTCTGTGAAGTCTATCTCTTATTTGAAACCAACTTTTCTGTCTGTAAGCCTTATTATGACTTTTTCTTAGTCTGCTAATTATATTCAAAGAATTGTTTGACATTTTGGGAAATAGGCATATTCGCTTTCTTGCCAAGAGTTACATGAGAAGATCTATACCACTCTAATACATGTTTGCTAACTGTGAAGCTAGAGCCAGCAGCTGGTTAGCTTAGTTTAGCACAATACTGGAAACAGGGGGGAAAGAGGCTAGCCTGGCTCTGTCCAAAAGTCACAAATCTACCAACCAGCACCTCTAAATGTTTCAGTTTAGCACGTTATATCTCATTTGTTTAATCTCTTTGAGCAAATAGAAATGTAAAAACGTCAGCTTGTGGTGTCACGGGGAGTTCCTGAACTATTCCTTGTTAACATTGGCTGAGTGCAGTAACTTCCCGGAGTGAGTCTCTTCTGCTTGCCTGGTAAATTCACGGTGATGACAAGGTTCCAGGAAATACCTGAGCCCAGAGAGAAGTAGTTCCAGTATATAACTCACCCTAAAACCACAAATTGCTGTCTTTTCTTTTACATTTTCTGTTTGTGTACGGATTAAACAAGCAATATATAAGATATTAATTAGTGAGCTTGAGGTGGCGGTAGGTGGAGTTTTTATATTTTGGACAGAGCCAGGCTCTTTCCCCCTGTTTCTAGCCTTTATGCTAAGCTAACTCATATTTAGCATTCAGACATGAAAGTGGTATCAGCCTTGTCATCTAACTGTCAGCAAGAAAGTGAATGAGCGTATTTCCCAAAATGTTAAAACTATTCCCTTAACATGTTTTTTACACTTTATTTGTATTGTTGTAGTTACGCTAACTGTTCACTTCACTCTCAACCTTTTGTACCTTTTATGTGCTGTATGTTATTTTCTATTCTATATGTTAATGCTTTTCCCTGTACGTGTATTTTGATTTTATCAGGCTGTAAAGCAAATACTGTTTTGAAAGGTGCTGTTATCTTTTTATTATTCTCATTCTTTACTTCTTTGTCTTTTTCTTTTTCCTATTATCATTATTATTGATGGTCTTTGCTTGTCTTGTGAGTGCACCATTTCATATTACTGATCATACAGTGCATCAATCAACATGATGTTTAAAGAAAAAACAGTTACAGTCATTGTCGGGGCTGTAGTGTGTCCTCCTGAGGGAAACAAAGAGGTGAGTCATTTTTGACTGATTTGTATGGACCTCTGTTGGTGACCTGTGGGAACAGCAGCGCATCAGCAGCTCTGTGAGCTCTCAGGTGCCTGTAATTGAGACAAGAAAGACAGTTACTTGAAAGGAAATGTTTAGCCATTTTATGCAAAAACAATAACACATCCAGTTTTTGGTATTGATCAGCTGCTGTTTTGTGCTGTGGCGCAGCAAAAAGCTCACCTATTGCAACATTCCTATCATTTTCTGCAAATAGCTCTGATAACCTTTCCTGAAGCCAGGGGCGTAAACATAGACAATGTAGGTAGTGAAGTTACACTGAGGACCTCCAATAATGTGTTAGCAGAGAACAGGTCCTTGCAAGTCAGAAATATAACCATGTTCAAGGAAGACCTCACATTAAACTACTATATAATATGCCCTTAAAAAGGCACACCCATCTCTGTCATGGTTTTATTTTTTATTTTTTTGGTAAAATAGTCAGCAGCAATCTATAACAAAATGATATGCTTGTTCTACATAAAGTATAAAAACTAAATAATAAAGTATAAATAAAGTATAAAAAACTATTCATTCTTTGGTATTTTTATATATACAGATATACAGTGATGATTGCTGGGTAATATGTATGTTGAAGTTTCTATTTGATCATGTGAGGAGACAATTCAATATATGGCAGCTAGTTTAGGCGCAAAATCTGTCAAGACTGACAATCAGAGCACATCTGAAAGCCGAGTGAGCAGTCAACATGCCTAAACATAAATGCTGAGATAGGAAAAGGTAGCAAAGCTCCCTAAATTATTATTAATAATAATAATAATACACTGTATTTGTTTCTAGGCCCAAAATTGCAGGTACATTAGATTTCTTTGGCTTTTTTATGAACAGTCTCCAGCCCACGGACGACCCCCCTCCTAGCAGCAATGCAGCTGTTCGGCTGGCATCAGCATTGACGCTGCCCTCAGTGGTGTGGCAACAACCATGCAGCAGGTAACATTAGGATAGCAAGCTAACTAGTTACTAGCGTGCACTAGGGCCCATCATAATAGCGTGAAGCCTTTCAGCAATTTGACTCAAGCAATGAAGCGTCAGTTCACTGTGTTAATATGTGGACACACCAGGGCATCATAAGAAAAGCCTCTATGCACCTTGAAAATTGCTGCCTATTGAATCAGCGGATTCAACCCTCTGCTCAGCCAGAATACAAAGAATAGCAGCGCCACTTTCCTTGCCTTCATTTTGCACTAAAAGTCTTTTTTACCAAACCTGCTTCACATGTATCGATTTCACTGACAACAGTTTAGAGATCATTTCAAATCTTTGCTACTGCAAACTACAGCAGGTGTATTGCACACGATCTGTTTTCTGTGCACATATTCTTCTATATTGTTAACTATCACTGCTGGCACTCTGTACAGTTTATATTTTTCTTCACCAGTGCCATGGGGTCTGCATGCAACACATTCTGACGCAGTGGCTTGCACAGAGTCTGAAAAGGGCAGAGGCAAAATTCTCTAAATGTTTCAAAATTGGCCTGGAACCTTTGTGTGTTGTCACACCCCTCTATCCCCCGCCTGTTCTGTATTTTTTTCCCTGCATGAAGTGTTAATAAAAGAGAAAGGCCATAAAAAATATCTTTTAAAGGGCACTTCTTCTTCTGCACTCTAGAAATGCAAGTGGGGTCAGGAGCATTATGATTCATTGGGGAGAAGTTTTGAAATTGTTTTTAAAAAAATGTATTTTTGGTGAGGTTACATGCACAACAATCTCATGGGAGAGAAGAATGCAATATCCTTGCATTGCTGACCCCAACCCAAGAGCAAGTAATACATTCTACAACTGCAATGTGAATTGAAAACATAAGAAAGTGCTGAGATACTGTATATCAAAACACTAATGTTTAGTTCTGTTGTTTATTCTACAAAATAGTCAACCAGTATCTCTAGTTTATATTACGTGGTTTATCCAAATAACTGTTTGTCTTGAAAATTCCACAATATGGCCCACATTCATATAGTTCCACTGTTTATTGTACAAAGTGAAGTAGAAGTAGGCCGAGGCCAAGAATTTGTATGTAGCTTTGTATGTTTCTTCATCTAAAAAAGCTGTCAATGTGGCATAGGTTAGAAAAGTGTTTTATGACTTTATGGTGCAGTTGAAAACATTCAGGCAGCTTTTAAAGCTGACTGCAGATCAGTGGGAGTGGTTTGCATAGCTACATACAGTGAAAAGACTGCAGAAAAGACCGTTATTATGGCTGTTTTAGCTGCTCAGGTGATCAGTGCTGGAGCCTGGTGTTGTCTTGCCTTCTTCTTTTGACACTCATTTTGACTTCCCTCTGCACCGCCTGCACATTTCTCTTCTGCTTTCCATTCACAAGACCATATACATTCTATACTATACACTCAGTGGCCACTTTATTATGTACACCCGTACAATCTTTTGCAATCTAATACAACAGCTCTGTCACAAATTCTACCTTTACATACAGTACCAGTCAAATGTTTGGACACACTGAATGGGAAAGTGTGTCCAAACATTTGACTGGTACTGTAGTTGACAATGTCAGAAATGTGTTCATTCAATTCAGTTTACTGCTGAGGTCATAGTTAAAGGTGGCGTTATACTGGACTACATTACACTGAGATGTGTTTCAAATTTCTTGTCGTCCCTATTTACATACATTAGAGGGGCAGAATATAAGAAACACCTGTCAATATAATGCAGTCCAGACCAACACCATCACTAATGCTAAAGCATATAATTTAATTAACACCTATGATAGGCACTATTTTAGGCATCAGGCAGAACAGTTGTAGTCGATTGCATTAGATTGTACAGGTGTACCTAATACAGTGGCCACTGAGTACAAGATGTCTTTGTATGTGAGCTGTTGAATGGCTGTCAACATATCTCTTGTTATATGCTCACTGTGTACTTGTGGGACAACTTTTGGCACATTAGTTCCCACATCTGTATATGGCACTGTGAATGGCTACCACTGCATACTTTCACATCCTCTAAGGCCTATAAAATTGTCTGTGATGATGCATTATCTTAATATCTTCAGTATGTTTGTGTTATGTAATTATTGTTTTAATCTTCCTCAGTAGTTTTGTGCTTCTCTTATTCTTACTGATGCTCTTTTCTCTGCTGCTTCAGCCAGTCAGTTTCCGCCAGGTGGTCATTAAAGTTACATCTGCTCATTTCATCTAATCCCTCCCTTTTTCCTATAGTTTATCCTGATATTGGATGGGGGGTTGTAAAAGTAGACAACTATGAGACGGCAAAGAAATTATATTTTAAAATCTGCTAAAAACTGGAAGCAGTGGATTTTTTCAGAGTGGGAAACTTACAGAAATCTCTAAACGCCTTTGTAAGAAGAGCATTGATCGGAGAACAGCAGGATTGCATATGAATAACTGTACAGAAGAGGGAAAACACATGACAGAATGAGAAATATTCTTTTTTCCCTTTTAAACTACTGTGTAGTGCCAATCACAGGCAAAACACAAACAAACGCTTAACTTCAGCCTCAGTTTAGAGGGCATTTCACCCGTAATTTCCCCTGGGAATCAGAGAGCATCATTCTGTTGTTACAAAGCTTTTACCTCATCTCATCATGTCTCTCTGTCTCCTTTCATTTGATATACTGTTTACTATTTCAACCCATTTGCGAGTCATTATTCTAGGTAATGCCTGGCTCACAGCTCCCATTAACTTCAAGCTGCTTCTAAAGTGCATGAAAAATACCCTTGAGACGCTTTGGCTAAATGTATGTACGGCTATTTCACCTTCACAGTCTCCTGCAGCTGCTGTTAAATAACTTTCACATCAAATTTGAACCTGGAAAGGCAGTGGCATAGGAAGGTAAAGAGGAAAGGTTAGCAGCAGTGAAGATCAGCCCTCACAGATCATGTGAAATATTGCAAATATTGACACAGGAGCCACAGTAAACCCACCTTCTGTGATCTCACCACCACATTTGACAATTTACCAACATGCACATTACAAGCAAATCAGTGGTGCATTATGTAAAAATGGGGAAGAAATGTATTCCTGCCAGTTGAAAGAGGCACAGGTGTGTTTCCTCTCTCCTAATCCCAGAGCTACACACACACCTTTGTTGTGATTTGGCTGCTGATGGATGAGGATGATCATATTTATTAAGAAGCTCTTCCTCTTCACAGGTGCTATTTCAGGTAGAGGCAGCAGAGGGCGCACAGCTCAAATCTTTGAAAAAGACTGTTCCTGTGGATAAAATGGATGACAGCAGCTTCAGTAAAAGAATAAGATGAGTGTTACAGAGATTAATAAAGATAAAACAGAGAAGCAAAAATAGTGTAAAAAACACAATGTAATTAAAATATAACCACAAAGACATAATGATCTGAACACCCATTAGTACATTATTAGAGTTAACATAAACCTTTTCATTTAAATATGCTTCAAATGATGATAATAAAATAACAGAGCAGAGCTTCACATACTCAGACCTGCGAGATATAAATAAATAAAGACATAAACAGAGACTGTTGTTGTTATGCTAATAGAATAGAAAAGACTAGAATTTGTTATTGGAGTCAGAAAGATCATATTCCATTTCTTCCAGACACAGACATATAGTTAAATGAGGCATCTCATTAGGCTTTTTAAATGTGTTTCAAACATTACAAGACAACAGCCCTGGCAGCGCTTCAGCAGAACACAACAGAAACCCTGAGTGAGGAAAATAAGTAGAGAGAAATGCTCTTCTTGTTAACAAAGAGGATATAGCCTCCCCCAATTATGAAAGACCTTCTCTACCTTAGGGTTGATTTCTATTGCTCTTGAAGGCTATTACATTTATACATTGATTTACCTGCTTCATGTTCCTTTCATAGAGAGAACACTTTGGACTGTCCACTGCAGGGAGAACACATGTACACTCATATGTATTTGCAATTTAGAGTCTCCAGTGAACCTGACCTGCATGTCTCAAGACTTTGGGACAAAATGCATGTTATCATCATGTATGAGCACATTCAGACTCCACTGTAAGAACGACTTAAGGTGGGGATCAAATCCAGGATCAGTCACAGATGAAGCACATAACTGTGAACTCATGTACATCGTGGATATGTGTTCTCCTTACCCACCTCTGCTACCTTATATGTCAATTACTGTACATCCTGCCAGCTGTCAAACTACAGGTTTGTGGATAATAGTGCTCTGGAGGTCTCATCACCAATGATGAAGACAGAATGAAGCTGGAGATCAATATATATCCAAACTGTGGTGGAGCTGACTTCTGCACAAACTCATTTGCGCATCCTCCCATACGGGTTAGATAAAAAAAAAGAAGCAAAACTTGAATACATTTGTCTTGTCGGTCTAAAACACAAGGTAGAGTTGCAACAGCATAAATGAGATGCCAACTTTGCCCTCTTTGCCCAAATTACATTTTGGAGTTGAGTGATGTTCTCTAGCCACAACCATTTCTCTAATATGGGGTGGGTTTGATATGATGACTGTACAGAGGAGTGCCGTTGAGGCATTTTTGTAAACAACCAAGATGGCTGCCGCTGATGTGGAACGTTCTGAACAATATATTTTCTCTAATAGAACAAACTACTGCATGTAAAGATGTGTTTGCTGTACTTCCATCAGGATTCGCTCAGCGCTACGTCACACATATCGTTGCTCTGATTGGTTGTTGGTCTATCCAATTGCGTCCAGAAGCATTTTGGTCTGCGCCCGTTGATAACGGCCCTTGGAAATCGAAATTGAACTGACAGGTCTGCCGATGTCAGGCTAGGGAAATGTGCTTGGTATAGCTAAAACTGCTCACTTGTGTCTTCAAAAGAGTCATACAGTTTTTAAGTGTCCAGCATCATCTGTTTAATCAAGAAACCGAATAAAGGATTTCTTCCTGCGGCAGTTGAGCAAACTCAATGACTCACGACTGATCCAGGTCCAATTCTGCTACTCAGCACTCTTCCTTGCATCATCTATCTTTAAGTCTAGGTCCTCTCTAGCTCCTCCCACCCCGAGGCGGAACATCAGCGTATTTTCTGCGCTGGTGAGAGGGTCACTGAAAGTTACATTTCATGAGGGAGCTGATGAAGAAGAGAGGAACTGAGAAACAGGATCTGTAATGTGGCAAGTAGTCTCTTCAGGGTGATCAACCAGAAAAACTAGCCATTCACAGCTTCTCAGTGCTTGGTAACCTGTATTTGAAAGACTCAAGTAAACTATTCCAGAAAGATCCTTGAGAAATGGGAATGGCTGCATCAGTTTCTGGCATTATGTTAATACCAGAGCAGCAGACTGCTACTGTTACAAGGTTACAAGGTGCAATTTAAGCATCAGAAGAGAGCAAAACGCCAACCACAAATTCATAGTCTGAACTCATTGCATTTAGCTAAACTAACAGTGTGGCTCCAGGGATGACCATGTCGGTTCTGACTTTTTATCTATCACCTTAACCTCTCCACTAGGATGTCTGCGTCCTCTGCTGACATTACCGTCTTTCAGAGGCTGTAGCAGGCTCATTTTTAAAGGGGGAAGGGGGCTAATTAATGCTCCAAAGTTAGGCTAAATGGCATGGCCATTTTCAAAGGGAACTTCTCACCTCAAGATATCTGAATGAAAATGGGTTCTATGGGTACCCACGAGTCTCCCCTTTACAGACATGGCCACTTTCTGCTAATCCCATGCAGTTTTGGGCAAAGACCATGCAGTTTTTTACATGCAGTATAAATGTGTTATTTTCACCCATTTAAAAAAAAATATTTCAACATACTGGGGAGGTCCATAAACAGTATTGGAAATGCTTAAATTAGGCATGACTGGATTCAATGAGCCCAATTGTATTCATGTGTGATGATGTTAGTCCCCATAGTAGCCATTTCATTGTAGTGAGACCATTTTTTGAAACTTGACTTCACTGTATCAAATGACCTATTGTGACCTCTAGGATAATCACAGCCTCATGAAACTGTCCAACCACAAACTAGAGACCTAGGGCATTCAGAGGATGTATGGCTTCCAGAACTATGATACCAAATCACAGCATGATTTTTTTATGGTGTTTCTCAGTGTCTTGGTGTGGTATTTTGGAGGGATTTTGACCATATTTATCAATTCTCAAGAGGTCAAAAAGGGTTACATTTTGCACTGAATCTGAGTGGAATCAAAAACCTGCTAAACATGTACATGGTAACATTGTTATTGTGAGCATGTTAGCATGCATTCAGCATTTCGCTCAAAGCACCACTGTACCTAAGTACAGCCTCACAACTGCTAGTGTGGCTATAGACTCTTATGCCGGGTTCAGACAGGAGGTGCATGCGGCGCGAAGCGTTGCGATAGTTTTGGGTCTATTCTATTTTCTCCACCTGCCATGAGTGAATCTGGCACAAAAACACACTGGTAACCTATTATAAATGATTTAAATGATATATTATATATGATACAAATTGTCTGATTCATGATAAATTATATGATATGCATCCTTATTGCCAACCCTTTTGATTTTCCTGCCCCTCTGTGTTTTTTAAATTATGTACTTAGTCCACATATTTGTCAGTTGTGTCTAAACAGAGAGCGAGAGATTGTCCTTGCTGAATAACACCTGATTCTGAAGAAGCACATAAGAACATAACTCAAAAAGCACCCTTAAAAATGGACTCCTCGTCACGGTTTCCTGTGTTAAATCCTACTTGACACCTTGATTTCTAGAAATAAATAAACATCCCAAATGTGGTGTGGCTCATCAGTAGTCAAATAAGGAAAGATTATCACCGCAGGTCCTCCTCTTAAATTATTTTCACAAATGGCTTAGCACAGAAAAGACAGATTACCACAATGCTCTTTCTGCATCGACTCATTCAGCAGGCTGAACTGGAAATTATCTCAGTCCCCCCGATGGCCAAGTCACTGTTATCCTTAATACTCTGTTGGCTGCTGTATATTCTGTTCTCACTCTGCGGCATGCAGCATTCAGACATGAAACACTGCTCAATTTTATGGCAGTTATGTTACAGATAAATAAAAATGGCAGCCATTTTAGTTTTATGACAGGAGAATAGGGTTTAATAAAGAGGACTTTCCATCATTTTATAACTCTTTCAGTAGTATAAGTCTTTCAGTAGAGGTTAACAAAGAATATTTTTAATACCCATTTCCATTATTAGTAAGAATGAAACAGGAGGGATTCTGATTTTATCAGTCCACTTTCCTGAGGAGGATGGGGGAACACTCAGTTCATGTATTCAACATAGAAACTAAACATTTTTCCTCAACAGGGGAGAAATTGAAGACAAGCTGCTGTGGGACAAGAGAACACTGTTCACCCACTTCCCTCACTCACATTCTTCCAGCCTGTCTGTTTGAACCAAATTCTGGTCATTTACATTACTCCAATTTTGTGCTGCACAAAAGCTGCCTCGTTGTCCCACACACACATAACTTCACACACCTACACAAATGCACGGAACACATATGCATTCAACCAGTCAACTACTGTACATATTTTGTATCCACACATAAATGTTCCACATCTGGAAGTTGACTACAGCATTGTTCGAAATTCTAATTATTCTGTTGGCAGAAAAATTGGCAACCCTGGGGAAAACTGGTTCAGTCTATGTGTTGCTTCAGCCCTAACATCTCAGTGTCCCCAGGTTGGATCAGTGGGGTATGGTGTTGGGGGTTGGGGGTGATTGGGTGGTCAGTTTTTGGTTGGACATTTCTAGGAGGCAGAGCTGCTGTGGCGGGTGACACAATGGTGATCATACGCTGAGCCAAGTTCAATGATCTAAACCTAAAAAGCAAAAGAAAGGAAAAGTTAATGGTCTAAATATATGGAGAAGTTCTAAATGACAATTACTTTTTTAATTTAATCATGAGCATGACATAGATAATCAAACATTAAAGGTAGCTATCTGTCTTACTTGGACTTGAAGTTTATGATATTGCCCCACCATGCTTCAGTGGTGATGGCAAGAATAGCATGCATGCTGGTATCTTTATTCTTATCTTTATTACATCAATAATAGCCTAATTTTATGCATGATCCATGATGATGCAGATGCAAAAATAGCATATTGTCAATATTTTAGAGACCCCCCACAATTTCACAAATCCTGTTTTAAGTGGAGCTCATGTCTTATTACGAGGAGCCAACCTCCCCCTGGCTTCCCTGGAGTTCGCAACCTGGTCAGGCTGTCTTTTTTGATGTTGTTGAGTCTACATCAACATCACCACATTTAAATACAAATCTGACTTGAGTCCAAGTCATGTGACTTATGTCCACTCTTCTGCCTCCTCCTCTTGATCCTCCCTGCCCTTTTCGCTAATGTTCCTCAGTCAGAAACACCTTGGTTCTTCAGCTCTGCTGTCTCAAGTTAATCTCACATGGTGACGTTATTTCTCTTTCCAGAGCAGAGGCCTGTTTTTAAACACATCATCAACAGCTGGCAAAAAATGTCCAACTGTGTGAATGCCTTAACAGGCTTATAATATCACTGCCCCATCATTAGGGCACGAGTAGATCTGACTATAATTATATTTGTGTATTCAATTAATGTGATGCTCAGATGTATTCTTATGGCATGACAATTTTAGCCTTCTTCTTTCAGCTGCAACCCTGGCGATGTAAAACGGACTTAGAGCAAATAAAAAATACATATAAAAACATAATTCAAGGCGGTAAATAGGCTTACTTTCATATCTTGTAAGTGCAACAAGTAAAAGACTTAAGTGTTTCAATCAGTCTCTGTTGTACCATGATATTGATATACAAAAACACAGTGAAATGGCTTTGACATTTCTTGCAAGAAACTGACACAGATAAGTCAGAAACTCTCATATAAAAACAGCCCCTCTCACAATCCGCGCACCGAGCTCCATGGCATCTTCTATTGGTGATGCCATTTTCCAAGAGAATTGATTGGTCAGTAGGTGGTGCTTTATCTCGAACACAACCTGCTCCGGAGCAGGTTCGGCGTGCAGCATAGGTTACCCCGGTAAGAAGTGAACCACCGTCGTAACCCTGAAAACCCAGGGTTAAACCTGAAGTTACCTCGCTAACCCCAAATCCTGCTTTGTAGTACAGGCCTCAGCTCTTCCTCTGAGAAGTGTTTTTCAACAACAAAGAAAAAGTTCTCTATTCTTGATTGTTTGAAAACTGTTTTTGCTCACTACATTATTGCTTAGTCAGAAATTGTAGTTATCCATGGGAATAGCCACAAATATTCAAGGCCTTGAATTGAAAACAGCTGACAGTCTCCTGTCCTGTGCTGAGAGAGCAGACTCACTCAGTTGGTCTTATTGCTGCAATTGATTGAGTTTGTTTATGAAGTTCAGTGGATTCATCTGCAGGCTCTATCCACATGATGGAGGTCTAGAGGGTCATCCTTCACCCTCATCAGACAGTTTTCTAATCAGCTCCACTGCCTGCTCCTGTGGGCGTGTGGCAGCAAACACTGGTTAGTGTTATAGTGGACTTTCTCTCAGTGGAAACACTAGTACACTCTGTGATGCTCTAATTTAATAAAAGAGGATCTGAAGTGGATTTGTTTGCACACCAGATACAGTACACAGACCTGCTTAGTGGTTTGTCAGGAAATAACATCAATTTATCATGTGAGATGTGTGGCTTGCATTAGAACTGACAATCAAGAAGAAAACATTTCAATAAATTAAATGTAATTGTAAAGTTATACAGTAGCATAGCAGTTGGTTGAGGCCCCGACATATCTGCTGCAGAGAAAAATGTCCCCAACACAAGCAAGGCTTCAGGCCAGGCAGCCTACTTTTGGTCACAGCTTGGCTCCACTGCAGGTTTACCTTAGAGTGAAAACAAAGAAAACATCACTTGGTCATTTTGATCTGAAGAGATATCTGGTTGGATTCCTGTTTTAATTGCTTTTACTTTTTTGTTTTACAGTGAACAGTTTTCTAGATGTTGTAGGGAAAAAGCTGCTGCATAGTTAGACAGGAAACATGGCTACAGGCAAACTTAAAATCATGACAAAGGAAAAGTTGTAGCAGCACTATTAGCTTTTGCTTCCTCGTACTGCTGAATGTTCAGTTTGAAACACCACCGCTTTTTCCATTATCCCCCCTGTTGGTGGAGGCTTCTCTGATACTGTGCTCATCTTTCATTTGATGCATGTAGATCTGAGTTGTCCCTGCATTAGGATTCAGCAGGACCATTATGCACATCGTAATACTCTGCTCTGAACAGAGAAGTCTTTGTTAATGGCTCCATTGAGAGGTACAGTATGTGACTTGCAGGGACAACTCAATTATTGATCACAAAGATGAACAGTATAAGTGGGGGCACAATTTAGTATGAATAGTGCTAAACTTATACCGAATTTGTGGACAACGTTTAGTTGAATTGATGCTCCAAAGTGACTGTGAACTCACCAAGGTTAGTTAAATGGTCCTGGAATGGGTCCACCCAGCCATCATATATGCATCAGATCCATCAGTTTTTTATTTGACCTCCAGCTGTCCACCATTTATTCTTCTTAGTCAGAACTCTTCCTTAGACAGTGTTTAATCTTATTCATGCTCCATAATGAATCATATCTATGCACTCTACAGATTCTTTTCCCACTGTCAGTACTCTGACAGTAACCACACTATTTTTAATCTTCCTCAGCACAAAATGTTTACTGTGACTGATGCAAAGACTTTGTTCTCAGCTCATTTCAGATGAGCTATTGCTTTCATTTCATCAACTGATCACACATAGGTATATCTCCATGGAAAACTGAGCTAATAGAATAGCATTGACACTTCTGTATTGTCTTGCATTAAATGTATGATACTTTGTCTGATTAAAAATGAGGTAGGAGCATAATACTAACAGAAATATGAGTCATTATTCAGTCACCAAATACCTAAAAACCTGATCCAGTACAGTATGCTACTTGCTCGGTATTCTGATGTTATTTTTTTTTTTTGCATGATTTATTATCCTTTTGTAAAAGCTCCACATCTTAAAAAGGTAGAATATTTTGTGAAAGTCCTGACATATTGCCATTTATACTGCCAATTTGGGATACATTTTTAAACCCTTCATATAGTTTAGAATTATGCATCTTTGCGTGTTTTCACAGCAAACTTCTAATAGTAATGTAAATTTGGCCTGATGGTGGTGCAACGGAGCATGACCAGCCTATCAAAACTAAATGTTGTTTAAAATATTATTTATGAGGTTGAATCAGCTTTGCAAGACAAATAGTGAAACAAGCAGATTTTGACCAAAAAAAAAAAAACATGCTGAAAATGAAAATAGATCAATATTTGTCCTTGTGTCTCTCTGTATGGATGGTGTCATTGAGTCTGTCTCTTGTGTGTGTAGTCTGTCCTCTTTCCAGGTCTGAGGAGATTGTGTGGTTCAGGTCCTACCAATTATGCAACAGTCAACTTGCTTGATGTCCTCCTGCATCCATATTCTTCATATATTGTATGTTTACAATCTATCTATCAAATATTGTACTCCCACTCTGTCTTGGAGTGTAACTCAGTTTGTAGTAAACTCACAGCTGAATGAAGCATCCTTCATTAAGGTGTAGTCTAGTGGAAAGCTTCGAGATGAACTTCCCTCTCTGCAGCGGAAACAGGAACTGTAACATTTCGTAACCATGGTTTTGTATCAGCATCTTTCGGAAGCGGCAACTGTTGCCATGATCTATTTACTCTGATGTTTATAAGCTGCTTGGGTTTTGCAACAGTCCCTGTAAAAATACAACACTTTACAATCAAATGAACACATCTACCATTTTTCTAGACTAGAGAAGGGTATATTTGACGTCTGTATGACAATATTAAATGTCTATCTTAGTTTGAGCAGTTTAGGTTTGTACGGGTAGTCGCACGGGACTTACATTTGTACGGAGACAGCACGGCATTGCACATGCTCAGTAAGTCAGCATCGATGTAGACTCGCTGTTGGAGGGTTTCATAACCCATTTGCACTCCCTACTACATGGTTTGGGATGGCACTTAATGTGGCGGATCTCTAAGTGAATGCGCAAACAGAGTGGAAGTGGGTAGGGGTTGGTTTGAGAAAGGCCCAACATCTATTTCCTGTCTGTCTGTCCTGGGAGAGGGATCCCTCCTCTGTTGCTCTTCCTCAGGTTTCCTCTTTCTTTTTCATTAAAGGGTTTTGGGGAGTTTTTCCTTATCTGAACTGAAGGTGTAAAGATAGATATGCTGTACAAGCTAAATAAATACAATTGACAATAGATTTGCCTTCAGTTTAAATGACAAAACTGAATGTCAGGGTTCAGCTGTTACTGGCCAAAGTGTGAAGTTGTTGTAAACTATTTATTTGCATTAGTAGTGGAGATCATTTAAAATCGGCCGCTTCAATTTAATTGTGTTGGAACTTGCAGTATCTGAGGTACAAATCATCTTAAGGTAAAAAAAAAAAGAATAAAGAAAAGAGGAACACAGAGGAAGATGAAGAACAAAAATGTTTTCTGTAATTACTGTCTTTGTGCTCACCTTGTGTTCATCATCATTTCCCCTTTAGAATGGAGAAGCAAGGCTCTTCACAAGAATCCAAAAAAAGAAAAAGCATCTTAAATTAATATTTTTAAACTTTTAAGCAGGATGTGGATAGGCCTGAATCTATATTACTTCTCTTTTAGCTCCTTTTGAAAAGAGTAAACCGTAGGCTTCTTGCCTTGGGCTCTACAATCAAAGCTCTAGTTTGAAGATACGTTTGAATGTCTATTAGTCATTTGTGCGCTGAGCCTCTCAGGCAACCTGGTGCCTGAGGACATAAGAAAGGCAACATTATATCCTCTTTTAAGCAAATTATTATTACCTCTCATTTATGAGCTTGAGCTGTCCTCACTATAACAATGACTTACGCCTACAGTGAATCGACAGGATGAGTTCTACTGAACTTCGTCCCTTAGTCCCTGTTGTGATCTGCTGTGCTTGTATGAACGAAACCAGCAGTGTCAACTAATCTCATGTTCATGCTTGCTAAATCTTGAACACTGTTGAGCTGTCTGCGACCTTACCATCAGCACTTTGTCAATCAATCACAATATTTACCAGCTAATTAGACATGAAGCTGAAGCTTTGAGCAGAACACAATGAGATTAAATCCCTCCTTACTAGACCTTGCTGATAGTGAGGTCTGATTTGATAGCTATCAGATGGCCAGTGGTGATTATCATGCCAAACAGCAACACAGATAAATGTCAGAAAAAGTCAGGCCATTCATCCGTCTCTCTCGGGCGGAAGCATCATTTACCATGAAAAAGATTAACTATGACTGGAGAACGTTCAAGCACATGAACACAGCAGCCGTCAACTCATCAAAAGTAATTTGAGGCTTCATTAGCAGGCATCAAGCTCTCTGCTCTGGTCTGCTCTGCAGCACTAACACAGCACTTCTCCCAATGCCATACCATCCCTCCATCCCTACCCTCCATTTCAGGTGCATGGTACATCCTAAAATGTACAGCTTAAACAGTGCTATCCAGCTCAGCGTTGTGGGATTTCGTTTTTTTATAAGCCCCAACACACACAGACCTATTTTTACAGTTCCCTACACTTGTATCTGCCAGTCTCTTCTTGGAGTCATTGCAAATCCCTGTGCAGTCCCTATGAAAGAGAATTGACACTGAAATTTACATGTGGATTAAGATGACTGGGGGGTCACTTTTGTATGCAATACAAGAGATGCTGGTGGTGAATAAAAATGCATGAAAATGGTGGCATTAAATATGCCATCCTCTTCCCCCAGTTCCCCGGAGTTGGAGCCTCTGGCATATTCATCTTTCGCTCTCTTTCTCACTGCTCCAAACAAAACTAGCCTGTTGAAAATCATTCCAACCCCTCCTTCTCCAGCTAGATTTCAGCACAGTTACCAGAATGCTGAAATATTGTAACAATTGTTCTTTCTCTAGCAATGCTGCTGGAAGAATGACTAGAATAGATGGCTGGTTGCTATTTTCTGGCATACAAGCAAATAATTTGACACAATGCAATTTACTCTTTGGGAGGTCCACAGACAGGAGTCATGAAATGTACAGGGGCTACTTTATTTTTCAGTTTTCAATGCTGCTGCATGAAATATCTGCCTCTGTCTGTTCTGTGACTGTCGTAGCGTGTGAGGCTGAGTTACTGTAAGGAATGCAGCATCAGTGGAGACAGTTGGAATATGCATGGAGGCATACGTAGCCTAGTGGATCTTCACACAGAGGGGCAAATGAGTTGAGTTAGAAATTAAATCGATGGTTCACTGAGCAGAGGGGTGGACTCTTGAGGCCCAACCTGACACCTTTCACTTCACTTCTGGTGCTACCGATCACATTCAACTTACTAGGCCTTCACATCTCAGCTTTTACATTTTGATGCTGGAGTACAGGGAGCAACAATGTTGATTGTGTTAAGGGTCTCATAAGGCAAAAGCAAAACATGCTGTAGTTTTGAAACGTGTGTGTGCTTATGCCAGACTTCCACATGCCACATCAGTGTCTAGTCCTATAGGTATAATCCTATTCTATGGCTATCAGACAGAACCTGAATACAGTATTTCAGTCATATTTAAATTTTGTTACAGAAAGACAGTTTAAAATATACTGACAGGAGGGCAAGGGAGGTGGGAAAAACTGATGTCAACAAGTCCTCCAAATTAAACAGCAAAATACTGTCTGCTGTTCGTAACTGCCCTCCAGTACGACACATACAAGCGATTTCTGATCTGATGCCCCTGAAGCAAGACATCATGTGGCAGTGCTTTCCAAAACATGGCTATAGTTAAGGTTTGGTAGGTTTAGAGACAAAAGCAACTTAGTTAGGATTAGAAATCATTATGTCAGTTACAATAACTACTCAGTTACGGTTAGGGAACAATTGGGGTCAAGACACCAGCGGGCAACAGGACACAGACCATTTTCTCCAAAGTATGACGTTTTGTTGTCCCATCCATCCACCCTGACCTCTTTGTGGTTCAATAACAATGTCACACTGCTTCCTCCTTTGCTCCTGACAAACAAAAGTCATAATTCCTATGGCTGCTAGGGCTTTTCCACATGGCCAGTAACATCTGTTTATGTTCATTTGCTGAAACGACTGATGCTGTCGTTTTTCTTGAGAGGACTGTCTGACTGTCTATTAGTGGCCCAAGACACGACAACTCAGAGTTGAGACCAGGAGGCAGAGTTGCAGTCCTACACACTTCTCTGCGCTTCCACAGTTACCCACCCTAAACTCCACAGAGAGGGTGTCTGTCCCCTGACCACTTAAATTAATTAAATCAAAAGTAAACAGAAGAGGAGTTATACATAAAAACCTAATAAAAAGTAAAACCACCACTGCAACAGTACAACAAAACAGGAGAATTAAATGTGGACTTAAATATCAGATCTCTGTCATCTAAAGCTGTTCTAGTAAACGATCTAATCAGTTCATAATATTGATTTATTCTGTCTTACTGAAACCTGGCTGTGTCAGGATGAATACGTTAGCCTAAATGAATCCACTCCCCCCAGTCACATTAATACTCACATTCCTCGAGGCACAGGCCGAGGAGGTGGAGTTGCAGCCATGTTTGACTCAAGCCTATTAATCAAACCTAAACCTAAACTAAATTATAACTCGTTCGAAAGCCTTGTTCTTAGTCTTTCACACCCAACCTGGAAAACACTACAGCCAATTCTATTTGTTATAGTGTACCGAGCTCCTGGACCGTATTCTGAATTTTTATCTGAATTCTCAGAGTTCTTAGCAGGTTTAGTCCTTAAAACAGATAAAATAATTATTGTAGGTGATTTTAATATTCATGTGGATGTAGAAAATTAAAGCCTTAGTGCTGCGTTTATCTCATTATTAGATTTGATTGGTTTCTGTCAGAGTGTACATAAAGCCATTGGCATGGCTTTGAAATTGAACATCTAACAGTCTTTCCACAGAATTGTTTTTTATCAGACCATTATTTAATAACTTTTGAATTCCTATTACTGGACTACACGCCATTAGGCAAACATTCCTACACTAGATGTCTATCTGATAGTGCTGTGGCTAAATTTAAGGAAGTGATTCCATCGGCATTTAATTCAATGCCATATCTCAATATAACAGATGACTCCTATGCTAACTTTAGTCCCTCCCAAATTGATCATCTTGTTGATAGTGCTACAGGCTCACTACAAATAACACTCGACTCTATCGCCCCTCTAAAAAAGAAGATAATAAAACAGAGGAGGTTAGCTCCATGGTATAACCCGCAAACCCGCAAATTAAAGCAAACATCGCGAAAACTTGAAAGGAAATGGCGTTCCACCAATCTGGAAGAATCACGTTTAGCCTGGCAAGATAGTCTTAAAATTTATAGGAAGGCCCTCCGTAATGCTAGAGCAGCCTACTACTCATCATTAATAGAGGAAAATAAGAACAACCCCAGGTTTCTGTTCAGCACTGTAGCCAGGCTGACAGAGAGTCACAGCTCTGTTGAGCCATGTATTCCTATAGACCTCAGTAGTAATGACTTCATGAGCTTCTTTAATGATATAATTCTAACTATTAGAGACAAAATTCAGCACCTCCTGCCCTCAGTCGGTACTGACTTATCTTCAAACACAGGAACCTTAGAAACAACTGTAAAACCTGATATACATTTAGACTGCATTTCTCCCATCAACCTTAATCAAGTAACTTCAATGATTTCTTCATCTAAGCCAACTTAGACGCCGTCCCAACTAGGCTGCTTAAAGAAGTTTTACCCTTAGTTAGCACTTCTTTACTAGATATGATCAATCTGTCCTTATTAAAAGGCTATGTGCCACAGTCCTTTAAAGTAGCTGTAATTAAACCTCTTCTTAAAAAGCCCACTCTTGATCCAGGGGTTTTGTCAAATTATAGACCTATATCTAACCCTCCTTTTCTCTCTAAGATCCTTGAGAAAGCAGTTGGCAATCAGTTGTGTGACTTTCTACACAACAATAAGCTATTTGAGGTTTTTTCAGTCAGGATTTAGAGTGCATCATAGCACAGAGACAGCACTGGTGAAAGTTACACATGACCTTCTAATTGCATCCGACAAAGGACTGTACTTGTCTTATTAGATCTTAGTGCCGCATTTGATACCATTGATCATCACATTCTATTACAGAGACTAGAACATTTAATTGGCATTAAAGGCACCGCACTAAGCTGGTTTAAATCCTATTTATCAGATCGATATCAGTTTGTACATGTTAACGATGAATCCTCCATGCACGCCAAAGTTAGTCATGGAGTTCCACAAGGTTCTGTGCTTGGACCGATTCTATTCACCTTATATATGCTTCCTTTAGGCAATATTATTAGGAAGCACTCCATAAATTTTCATTGTCATGCAGATGATACCCAATTATATTTATCGATCAAGCCAGATGAAACCAATCAATTAGCTAAACTTCAAGCATGCCTTAAGGACATAAAAACCTGGATGACCTGCAATTTTCTGATGTTAAACTCAGACAAAACTGAAGTTATTGTACTTGGCCCCGAACACCTTCGAAACACATTATCTAAAGATATAGTTTCTCTAGATGGCATTGCCCTGGCCTCCAGGACACCGTAAGGAATCTTGGAGTTATCTTTGATCAGGATATGTCCTTTAACTCCCACATAAAACAAACTTCAAGGACTGCCTTTTTTCACTTACGTAACATTGCAAAAATCAGGCACATCCTGTCTCAAAAAGATGCAGAAAAACTAGTCCATGCATTTGTTACATCAAGGCTGGATTATTGCAACTCTCTATTATCAGGCTGCCCCAATAAGTCCCTTAAGGCTGATCCAGAATGCTACGGCACGTTTACTGACAAGAACCAGAAAAATAGATCATATTTCTCCAATATTAGTTTCTCTACACTGGCTCCCTGTAAAATCCAGAATAGAATTTAAAATCCTTCTCCTCACCTTCAAAGCCCTTAATGGTCAGGCACCATCATATCTTAAAGAGCTCATAGTACCCTAT
>VMKM01003556.1:0-33829 GCA_008360985.2 Macquaria ambigua | reverse complement strand
TCCCCCTCCCTCCCGCCCGCCAGCCACCAAATCCACTTAGAGGCCAGTGTGTGCAACTCGCTGATTGTTTTCTCTCTGGCGGCAGCTGCTCTGCCTCCCTCCACCGTCTCGACCACCTAATCAACTGTCAGTCAGGCGCGGAGATGGACTGAAGAGGTGGGAGATTTAAATTTCCTGCAGTAATCAACACACAGGGCTCTCCGTCTACACACAAGTGTAATGAAAACAGGATTTGAAGGAAGGATCCAGCAGATTTTCATGTCACGTTCAACAAGAAAGATGCCAAGATAAGAGTATAAAGACAATCTAGACATGTTTCCTTATTGTAAATCTACACAGTATGTTTGGGCTGAAACAGGAAAACTTCATCAGTGATGCGTAAGACGTCTTGGTTTTGCTTCTATGACCTCATGTTTTCTAAGAGGACCAAAGGTTGGAAACCTCATCTGCACACAGGAAGTGACGAGTGTCGTAGAGTAATGACGCTTCAGGGTTTTACAAAAAGAGGAGGTCCCCTCACTTATATGCACTGATGAGTTTTAATACAAGTGCGCACACACACACGCACACACACACACACACACAGACACACACCAGAAGTAAAGGAACGAATTGATGGAGTGGCTCACTGAACTAAAGGAAAGGTTACTGATACACCTGTACAATATAAAGCATCTGTTCATTATACAATCCAATACAACACTGCAATGCTCCATAATCAATAGTCGATCAGCAGTAAATGAACCGCCAATTTATCGTTTGATTTGTTTAATTGTTGAAGACATTTATCAAGCAAATGTTTTCAGCTTCTCTAATGACAGGATTCACTTTTTTTCTTCTCTGTTTCATATCTTTTTAAATTTAATATTTTTGGGTTTGTGGAACAAAACAAGACATTTGAGGACATCAGGTGGGGTTTCTAGGAATTGTGATGGTTATTTTTTCACGATTATATGACATTTTATAGACAAAAGATTAATTGATCGTGAAGTGGTAACATTTTTGTTTTGTTGAGACTGTGTCAGAGAGGTGTTGATTTATATTTATATTTATTTATCAAGGCTGTATGTAATTTTAAAGCGAGCCTATGTAACTTCTGCTGAACAGCGGCTACAAGTGAACAATACGGGATAATGCTAAAAGCTAACATGTAGCGTAATAGTAGCACAAGTAAACAAGAGTTATAATAAGAGTTACACAGCAATATCTATCTCAAGTTTGCTAACATGAGCTAACATTAGCCTCCATGAGCTACTGGTCATACCAGACCAGGTAAAGCTGGAACAGGAAAAAAAGTGTGTTTTATTGCTCATGGATTTAACTTTTTCATTTGTCAGACTAACATTGTGTTATTTCTTATAAATAAACGTTTCATAGCCTCGCTTTAAAAAGGTCTTCATGCTAGTTTTTTCCCTCCCTATATAAACACTCAGGTAAAATAACAAGCAAAACAACAACAACACAACAAAGTGCAAACTAGAAAATTCTTGTAAATTTGAATAACACTTTTCTGATAAAGTGTAATCATTTTTATTGCATGTCCTCTCTGTCTTGCTTGCAGGGAAGTCTGATCACTGAGGAGGCATGAACGTGTGGACATAAGTTATTAGACGTGTGTGTGTGTGTGTGTGTGTGTGTTTGTAGAGCGTGTCATGACTCAAAGACCCTTTATTCACACCCATGTAGCCACAGCGGGTCAGCTTTCACACCCTGCTCTGAATAAATTAAATCCCACTGTGCTCACCTTGACCTAAGCTTTTTAACACACACACACACACACACACACACACACACACACACACACAGTCTTTCACTGTCATCAATATACCCTCAGCCTCGTTTACAAACACACACACACACACACACACACACACACACTCTCTCTCTCTCTCTCTCTCTCTGGTGAGACATTTCAGCACCGTGACAACAGCCAACCACATCGCCACCACTCGGAACCCCACGAGCCAATCGCCCGCCTCCCTTCGTTGGCCACCGACCAATGAGAGCGCTCCGTGCTCGGCTCATTTTACATGAGCAGCTTTCATCATTGTTCCAGATGAGACTGAAGAGCTGCTGCTTCGCTCGCCTTATTATTCCTAAGAGCTCCTGCTGCCTCGGAGGGAACCGGGAGCTTTTCATTAACGCAACAGCTGTAAAGACGACTGAGACTCCCTGACGGATACACACAGCACATTTCCCCGAAAACACTATTAACTGTAGCTCCTTATTCATCATCCATATGTCCACTGAACATCCTGAACTGCTCATTTAAAAAGGTGGTTGTTATCTGTTTTTATTCTTACATGTTGCATTTGTTTATCTTGTACTTCTTTGTTGCCAACGTTTTCTTTTCATTATATTCTGTGTCCATTTGTTTCTATCAGGGCTTCAACTAACAATTATTTTCATTGTTGATTAATCTGCCAATCATTTTCTCAATTAATCAATTAAAAAGAAATAGTGAAAACTGCCCCTCACATTTTTGCCATTTCTTGGCATCATTCTGACAAATACAACAAAAAACAATTATATTAAATTTACTATCAAATAACAAAGAAAACCAGCAAATATTCACATTTGAGAAGCTGAAACCAGTGGGATTTGGCATTTATACAAAAAAAAAAGGACTTAAAAGCTTAATATTTTGTCAAAATAGTTGCCAATCAATTGTCTGTTGATCAATTAATCAACTAATTGCTTCAACTCTATTGTTTTGACTTATGACAAGTGGGAAAAAAATAAGCCTAAAGTATCATCCAAATATTTCAAGCTACCAACTGAAGCCAAATTAAAAAGATTTCCTCCACTAATAAATTGCATCCTTCAATATTACAGTAGATTCATCTTTTTATATGTTGTTGACAAAGCCAGCCGTCATTTACAGATCAATTAAAAAGAGAAAAACAACACTGACACGCCTGAAGATGTCACATTTTGTAAGGAAAATGTGAGAAAAACTAAAATATGCCTCTTTTCATTAGGTTTTACTGTGCCTGGTATGACAGAAATATAACAAGAATATTTCTTACCTGATGCTGCTTCTGAGTTAGTAAATACGGCAAAGCACCACAAGCAGGGACCCTTATTGTTACCAACTAGCTGCTTATGTGAGAGCGAGTGAGCGAGTCTGGCTCCTAGCAAGTGCTGCCTGTCAGGGAAGGGTGAAGAGGTATGTACCCGCCAGTATAGACCATGAATAAATGAATGAATGATCTGTAGTAGAGAAAGGAGGAAGAAGGGCCAAGCTTTGAATCTCCGCAGAAAACATGCGTGAGTGCTGACAGCACCTTCTGATTCCTTCATTAACATAAAATGATGACGAACACAGGAGCCAGAACAACACAGACGATGTTGAAAACACAGCTGCTGCGCGTCTTTATTGTTATGCCGAATCAGCTAATGAGGATCCTGATAGAGTAAAAAGAAGGATGCTGCCTGTTGCTAAGCTGCTTCAGGGCTACAACCATAGACTGTATATAAAGATGGAGGACACGTCTCCACTTCCTCCCACTGTACAAAAATGAAGCCAAAATATCTCGGATACAGGAGCTGCCATGTTGCGCTGGTGACGTTATTTGGAGGCAGAGTCTGCGCAGTACAGATCGAGGTCCCGCCCAAACCAATCACGAGCACACCACAAGCTGTCGATCATGACGTCACACACCCACACACTTGTTATCGGAAAATGAACACTTGAACAAACATCAGCACGATAAGAACTACCTACAATGACAGAAACCATCTTTGGGAACATTTAATTTGACGTGTACTTCAGTTTGGCCCATGTCCCATCTGCTAACATGGAGGAGGCGGGGTTTATGACCTATACTGCAGCCAGCCACCAGGGGGCGATCAAGACATTTATCTTTTGGGGAGCTGTCACATCATCCATCACATTTTCTGTGAGCCCAATGTGATGTCTTTAAATTGCCCGATGAACAGCCCCAAACAGTTTCAATTTACAGTCATATAGCTTGATAAATGTCTTAATGATTAATTGATTATCAAATTGTTGGCAATTAATTTTCCGTTGATCAACTAATCTATTAATCAACTCATTGTTTCAGCTCTAAAGTGCTTTATTAACATATAAAGACAACGAAGACAAAACTGATGAAATCATGGCTTCTGTGAGTGATTATGGAGCCTAACAAGACAGAAATGAGCTAATGAGGATCCTAATAGAGAATAAAGAATGATGCAGACTGTCGCTAAGATGGCTGCAACTAACTAATTAACTGATTGATTATTTAGTCTATAAAATATCAGAAAATAGCAACCAAAAACAATTCCAATCACAATTACTCAAAGCCAAACGTTAAGTCTTCAAAATTGCTTGTTTTGTCTGACCAACAGATACTCACTTTACATTGACATAAAACAGAAAAAAAAGCAGCTTTATTAACATATAATGATAAATAAAAACAGGAATGATGATTAAAAACATGGCTTCTGTGGGTCTTTATTGTTCTGGTGAGTGTTTATGGAGCCCAACAAGACAGAGAGATCCTAAGGAATAAAGAAAGAAAGACGGCAACTGTTTGATGTGCCACGTGGCTCCATGTCAAACAGCATAATCACATGTTCATGGCTCCTCTGAGGGCCAAAATGTGTCACTACACATTTAACTAAGATGAGATAATAGTGGGTTATTTGCATTTTAGGCAAATTAGCCGCGACTCTAATCCTGAGAAAACTATCACTTCTTTACAGGACAGAGACAAAAACATTAAAGAGACACTAGTGAGACCGAAGAGAAGATATCTGCAAAGTCTGAACCTGCAGCGTCCGATCTACACGTCATGTGACTTTGAACCACCGTCTCCCACCTGCTATATTCGTGTTGTGGCGTCCCAGTTTAGAGTGGCGCACCAAAGTAGGACAGACTGCAGGACAAGCAACTTTCAGACAACCTTGGCAGAATGACTAAGCTTTTAGAGCCAGAAAAACAGAGACAGAAAGAGGAAGAAAGAAAGAAAGGATAAGACGGGCAAGAAAACATGAACAAAAGGAAACGGAAGACAGAACAGAAAGCTATAAATGAATATGGCTGCGTATCATTTGATACAGGTGTCAATAAGACACCTACGTTTTGGTACCAATATCATAGTAATACATTTTTGACACCTTACACTGAGGCATATAAACATGTTTTTTTCTGCCAATCAAGAACTGAAATTAGGGTTGCAACTGAGGATTATGTCCATTATCGATTAGTCTGAGAAGAATACTTTCTCAATTAAATCAAGTGGTCTTTAAAATGTCAAAAAATGTGAAAAATGTCCATCACAGTCCAAGTCCAAGGCGACGTCTTCAAATGTCTCATTTTGTCCGACCAAGACTCCAAAAACCAAAGATGTTCAGTTTATTATGATATAAAACAGAAAAAAGCAGCAAATCCTAGGGAATGTTTGCCAGTAATAATGAATCGATTATCAGAATAGTTGCCGGTTAATTGTCTGTCGTTCCACTAATTCATTAATGGATTCATTGTTTCAGATCCAGTGATATAAAATTGGCAAAATTATGTCAGGAAATATCTGATCAAAGAACATGTAAACAAGACCTGACAAAGCATTCAACGCTTTGGTACTTTTTGTAGTTTTTGATGCTCGATGCGACAGACAGACACATTTCGGTCAGCGCTCAAAAAGTACTGAGGCTTGATGCACAGCTTTCACCTACAAATGAATAGATAAAGCACAAGTGTTGAGAGATCAGACTTCATTTGGTGCTTCATCAAACTGAGTGCCACACCCAAGTCCTCTGGTCGCAGACTGCTTTGTTCTGGCTCTGGCCACTACTGTCTGTCTCACACACACACACACAGCCAACAGCATATTGCAACAAAGCAGTGGCAGACAGTGGGTCACGCTTGTCCTGCCTGCCTGTCGTATTGTGCATGTATTCAAATTCCTCTCGCGTGTGTGTCGGCTGCCAGCGCTCTTCAGCAGGGCGCCATTTGGCTACGACTCCCAACCCGCAGCCGGTCCACGGTGACTGAAACCAGACGGCGCTCGCAAACTAACTGACAGCACAGACGGCACAAATATGAGACAAGCAGTTATTAAAGACAGCAATTCAGTGACACGAGCACTGAATAACGCAGCCTCCTGAGTCCGCAGGCTCCCTGTCAAAAATGTTTAAGAACTGAACCACAGACACGTGTGAGATGTGACATTATCGGCTGCCTCCGAACCCCAGAATGACACGGTGCTAATTGCAGAGGGGCGAGAGTTTTTCTTACTACTGATTTACCCTCTCAGACGTTTTTTTTTTTTTTTCCACAGGCAGAGAGCCTGGCTGGCTTTAGGGGAGAGAGAGCGGCTGGCTGAGCCTAGATCTGTCAATCCAAGCAACGGCTCCATCAATCTGCTGGCAACACAGTGAGACAAACAATGCAAGCGTCAGCAGCAGCAGCAGCAGCTAAAACACTGACTGAGAGCTAATACCAACCACCTGAAATCACTGAAGCGCTTTAAGTGGAAGTTCAAGACACAAGCAAGCTTTTGGGCTCATCCCTGACTGTTTCCCCTCATGTTTTCCACTTCCGAACCAGCACAAATTACAGCCGATTGGAGCTTCACAGCGTTTCAGTACATTTGTGCATCACATCCTCTGAGCCTCCTGCCATTGTTTTCTGCGGGTTCCTCAAACCGACGTCCAGCTGCGACAGTCAAGTCATGGTTTGAGGCTCCTGGCTGCGCTCAGCTGCTCGACTCATGCTCTTAACAGAATGTAAAAACTGCTTCCTGACTTGGTAAACAAAATGATTAATGTGATATTTTATTGATGGCTGCAGGGAAATTCCCTTTGCTGGCCCCAGTCTGTAGACCTCTGTCAGTTGAAACACAGTGACCTCGAGGCTTTTAGGGATTCAGGGAACTGATCAAAGACGCTTCAGCAGGGCAGATGACTACTGGCTTAATGCTTGGACTGGGGTCATGTGGATCATGTGGATGGGCTAAACCACCCTGAAGTCGACAAGGAGAGGGAGATAAAATAGAAAGACTTAAAAAGGAAATTCTGGAAATTCAGGAATACAAATGCATGTTTGGAGTGGTTCGATCTACATCTGGGAACTTTCTATTTTCTGCCAGAGGGTAAAAGTCGGAGCTCACGGTGGAGAACATGAGCTGGATCTTCAGGGCCTGTCTAGTAAGATGCAGCTTATAGATCCGGATATGCATGACTCCTAACACCATTGACTACTTCATGCTATATGCACACTAATTTCCCACTATATTATTCCGGATACGAAAATATTCCGAATTCGATACGGGTCATGTAAACAGCATATTCCTCTTGTATATTCCGAATGAGGCCTTATTCCGAATGTAGCATTTTCTGATTAAGACATGTGGGATATGCCGGTATTATTCGGGTTTTAGGAGCATTCTTTTGGACATGTATACAGCACATTCGGAATATGCGTCTCACACGGCCTCACCTCTGTGCATCGTAAACAAACCAACAAGCAAACAGTTTGCGAGGCTGGAGTAGAGATGCACACACAAAAGAAAAGTCCACATTTCTGGTTGGAAGGAGAAACACACCTACTTTTAAACATTATAAAAGACTTGGATATCAACAGGTTTTTGGATATGCGCAAAAATCGCAATGCCAACCTTTTCAAGAAGGTGGCTGAACGAATGAAAGAGTTTGCACGGTCAAACAAGTCCTCTACTAGTTGACAACTTTTAGCATATTTTGACGCAAAGAAGCAAAATGGCTCAAGCAGCTCCGACATGTTAGGGCATCGACCCCTGTCGAACACAGCCAGAGTACGGCTGCATGTAAACAGGAATATTAGTGGAATATTAGCAATGTAAACAGCTTAGTAGGAATATTATCTTTTTTGAAATAAGGGCAAAAACTCCCAAGTCACAACAGTGCAGCGACACTGCAAGTTAGTTAGAACATCTGAGCAGTTACTTTGGTGAGTATTATCATTTTCCTTTATCATCCCATAGATACACTAGTAGAGGCATACAGAAGCTGTTCTGCAGAGGCATGTTGGCTGGTTGATTTAAAAGGAATCCCTTAACATGTATTAATGCCTACATTCCTTCTCTTAATCATCCCTGTTTCCTGTCTCTCCATCTCTGATCAGCCGAGCAGGGCAGAGTGGAGCGTGGCGATGCTGCCGGCTGCTCTTTGCCCCGGGCGGTGCCAGGGGACTGATCCATGCCCTCACCAGCTGCTGCCTGTTGCAAGAAACGCCACCAAGTGCTCCAGTTCTCCATGTCAAAAAGACACGTTTATTTGCACAATGAGAAATCTTTTTTTTTTTTACACGGTGTTTATGCCTAAAGCGGCGACAGCCATAGAATGAGGTTAAATGAATAATACAAAGAGATGTGAGAAGCCATAATGGATGCAGAAATTCACAGAGAGCCCAGTTTTGAACAGCTGAAAGAATAACAAACAGCAGCGCCCCGCTACGAATCAAGCCATGTTGGAATGAAAAGGACTTCTGCTATCATGCTAACAATCTGCGCCAGTGACACATATTATACTGCAGCAACACTTTTGAAGGAGACTGTGGAAAAAGTAAAAGTGATTTTAATATCGTTGGACAGCTGCACAAGAGAGAGGTAGGATTTTGTCCCAGCTGTCTTTTTTTGTTTTTGACATAGTTTCTTTTGAGTGCAATTCTCTCAAGGATATGTAAAACCTAACAAGGAAAATGTGTTCATGCATTAACCTCGACTGTGGATGAAGGCTTTAAAAAAGGAGGAAATGTGTCTGCGTGAGGTTATCCTTGTCTAATTCTGACTGTGGTCAATATGATGGACTTAAAGACTCAACACTGTGACAAATCACTTTCAGTCTTCATGTCACAGAGGTCAGCAGGTCACCAGGCGGCGTCGACTAGCAGCATAAACAGCAGAAGTGTGTCAGCGGTCACAGTTCCACTGAATGACCCAACTGACCGTGTCGATATTCAGGAAGTATGCAGGATCCTTTTCAGATGCCTGATTTTTTTCAGTACAGCTGTGTGTGCATGCACGTGTATGCTGAAGTGTGTTTGTTAGGAGCAATAAAGGACACATCAAGTCATAGAGTAGGTGGAAAAATGTGACCAGATGTGACCAAAGTACATGAGGGACATCCATAAAAGAATGAGTGAACTTATCAAACCATAGATAACATGAGATAACATGTCAAGCTACTTCCACTGCAGCTACCGTGGAGTTGAAGGATAAGGCTGGCATTATTCTATTTTTTTTTTTTATTATCAACAAATCCTACAAAAAGACCAAAACCAAGGATGCTGATTATTTTCTCCGTCTCTCAATACTTTCTGACTTCTTTGCCATGTCTGTGGCACTCAGCCCCAAGCCCACTGGTTCCTTCTGAAGATTTATTTCTTTAAAAAACAGGTCATAAATATATACATTCACTTTTAAAAAATGGCTAAATTATTTCCTAAAACAGCTGGGCACTGTGGTTCTTAGCAAACAATACTCACAGAGGAGTAAATAGTGCATTTGTTGGGGACTATTTTCAGCGGCGGATTAATACACGTTTGGTGCTCTAGTGAGTATTTTACTGCAGCAGGACTGTATATGTGGGACTGAGTCAAAATAAACCACAGTGGCTGTTTTCATTGTAATGAAGGAACATGTCACCCAGTGCAACAGCGTGGCTCATTAGTGTGATTTAATAGTTTTGGGAAAACAATGGAGCTATATGACACAGAGGAATAAGATACATCAGGTTTTGGACACACAGATAATACTTGGTTTAGATTTTTCAGGATTTGTCAACAACAAGAAAAATAGAGAATATCACCACATGCAACCTTTAAATAGCAAGATTTTTGTGTCTAAAACATTATTAATAAATGTCACATTTTGGTGTCCAACGGAGTCAAAGAACAAATGCCAAACTAACTATTTTGCACAAACGTATGACAAACATGCAGCGACAGAAAACAGGAAGACATGCCGATCACTCCACTGATAGAGGCCTCAATTGTCCAGAATGCATTGCGGCCACATGACCGGTTGTTTTTGAATGAGGGCTGCGAGACTTTTTCTTCTCTCGCTCCACAGCCACAGTCACTACAGCTCACCCGAACGACACATAAAACCCACAGCTCAATGCAACCAGATCACGCTCAGGCCCTGGGAATTGTTGAAAAGCATTCTGGGAAATCACTAACTGCAGTACAAGCAGATGATGAAGGCTGAGGGGAAATAGGTACAACTGAAAAGTAAATTGTAACACTCCTACTATGCATTAAATGTCATGGATTAATGGTTAGGGTTAGTAACCACGTGGTTTATTTTTCCTTTCAATTTATAAAACAAAGTCTTAGCTGCAGCTACAAGGTGTTAAAAGGTTTGAGGGAGATGCATGGCATTTCTGCATGATCTGACAATCTCCCTAATAAAACAAAATTATGTGCTTTGTCCCAAAATTGCAGATTTGACTCATGATAAAACGCTACTGGGATATCGTAAAACTGTAACGTTGTGACAGACGCCAGTGACAACAATGGAAACCTGACTACTTTACTATCTTCTCAAGTCCTCTTGTCTGTGTCAGGACAAAGACAGATGCTATTCAAGATGCCCTGCACAAACACCACCATTGTGGAAGGTTCTATAAATACACCTGGTTAGAGATGCATATAGCCGCATTGACACGGTATGTGAAACAGTGACCTCATCCTGGTATTGTCTTACATGAAGCCTTGAGCGTTGCAGCAGCAGGTTCGAGCGTGATCTGACTGCTCAAGCAAGGACACACTGGGATCCAGTGGCAACCAGCTTCACACAACAAAACCATATTTCTTAAAGCCATCGACAGAAGAGGTCGAACAAAACAGAAATGCGGGTCAGTAGGCTTGTAGTTTACAGTAGATGTGGGTCTTTAGCTCCTCCCTAAATCTGCTGATGAGCTTATCGCCATGATCTAACACATCATCAGAGCTTGTAGATTATGATAAATCCGTGAGAAAAGTGATTGGATGTCAGTATGAAAAAAGGTCAGATATGACATAATTTATAGGCCAGTTGTTTTTCAATTTGAAAAATAAAGAGGAGGTAAAGCCACGTTGACTGTAAACATACAGTTTTACCTAATAAATATGTCCATTATTTGCTCGGTCAGAGATAAATCAATAATCCCCTTGACACGCCTAATTTCTACTAACAAACATTCGCTGCTATTTCAACCCCGTCTCCTAGAAATTATGTTTATATACAACTCATTTGCAACAGCAATGACGTTTTGAATGCCGACTGGATTACGTTTTCTACTAATATAAAAGTATTTCATTGTTTTTCTGCCAAAATATCAGATCTTGCAACACAATATCCGCTCATTATGACTACAGAATTATTAAACTTTTGTATGGTTATGTTTAGGCGCTGGCAGCACTTGGTTAAGGTTGGGGAAAGATTGTAGTCTTGGACAGAGCAAAGTCAGCAGAGACACAACATGATTATCAACATTTAATTGAAGCCACGGTCTTTCACCAACCATAACCAAAGTGCTTTTGTTGCCTAAACTTAACCACAGACAGGAGTGACTCTGGTGGTCCATCAATGTAGAGCTTCGTTCACTCAACATAACTGGGAAAACAATTTAGTGCTATATAAACATAATTCTCTAGGAGACAGGGTTGGCTATTTCAACTAAGGATGCATTCACATCTAACATCTGAAACAGTTCAAACAAACTCATTTTCTTTAGGCTGCTATGGAAGCTGTCGATCGAACTCTGGTGCGGACTAAACAACCGGACCGAGACCAGCTGAAAAGGTGCTTCTCAGTCCGCTTCCAAACAGACCGACCACAAGATACTGTAATCATAGACGTGATTTTAGCATGAATTCAAAGGCTTAACTACTATTAAATCCATCCAAGTGGTCTTTTAAGTGGCCTGTATATTTATGTGGGATCATTTGGCCTCACCGTGAATGTGGAGATTTTACCTGATCAATCAGAGAGTGAAAAGAAGTTAAAACAGCTTTATTTGGGAGTTTCTCATTAAAACGTGAGTGAAAACTTAGCTATTCCCTCATAAATATTACAGTACAAAATGCCTTTTATCCAGAACATTTCTACCTGTTCGTCATTAAAAGGCTACAATAATGTATTATTTTTGTCTCGGTCCAGCAAACCAAACTGCAGGTGTGAAAGCACCTTAGAGAAGAACCTCCGCCGCCCTCTGATCTTCTTCAACTTTGATGATTTCTGATAGAAAAGGGTATAAATACTGGCTTGGAATGGGTATCACTTCTCAAATATGAAGTGCATTTATATTCACAAATCATTTCCACACCATATTAAGCCTTTAAACAGTCTCCCATTAAATCTCAGTAGAGAGACTCCTTTCATGCACCCGGGACATGGACGAAGCATCGTTTCTCCTCTTTCTGGATATAAAAGGGAGGAGTTCATAAGTACTGATTGAGCATCTGACAGCAGACCTGTCCCAAAATGTATGGAAAAGTGAGACACAGAAAATGCCAGCTCTATAAGCATCTGTAGTGTCTTCAAAGAGCTCTAGAAAAAGGGATAAGAGGCTTTCGCTCTACATGAATTATTAAAATGAATGATATTCCCATTTCAGCAGCCTTATCCTTGTGTGTGATCACTGTTGTGATGTTTATATTGACTGTGACTGGGTAGAAAAAGTCACCGTGGATGCTCTGCTTCTGCCATGACGTCTTCATCTGTCACACGTTTAAAAACGAGGCATTTCTGAGCTGCTTTCAAGCTGCATGTGTTCTCGAGCACATTCTGCTGGGCAGCTGGAGCTGTCAAAGCAATGTTTCCAGTCCTGCTCTCAAGGGCTTTGCCACTTACATAATAACCTGAATGAAATGTTAATGTCAGCAAAGTTGACAACGCAATAAGGGAATTCTCCTCCGACTGAACCAGCAGCCGTGGAGACAGACAGAGTCGACTGCAGATCTCCTGCAGCAGGCGACAAGAACTCGTCTGTCCTGGCATTTCAAAATAATGCACCTGTAATGACTTTATCTCCTTCCCTGTGGTGTTTCATGAGAATTGCCGCACACCGGCAGAGAGTCGTCACATGCAGCCACTGCTCCTCAGTGCTGTTCTCAACACAGGCACTTCAGAGCCAGAGGAGGAGGAGGAGGGTGGGCCACCTCTTGAAGCTTTTGGGCTCGTGGACAGAGACCTTGGGGGCACTGCTGGTCTGGTCTGGTCTGGTGGAGTCCATGCAGGCCTGTTTTAACATGTCAACTGACTAAATTCAGCTCCAACAGAAGCCTGGGCAACAAACCCACTTTGTTTGTTGCTGTTTTTTTAGCTCTTAACTGAGTGATGGTGTCAAATTCACATAAAAGATATTAAATAGATGAAACCACCTGAACTGCTTTAGACCACTTATGCTCTAATGCTCTTATTCTGTGCCTTTAATGATGCCATTATTTCCTTTACCTGTTCCAAGCTATTTCTCCACATTCACTGTATTAAAACACTTTATTTTGTAAAGCAATTCGGAACACAATTGCTTTCGATTTTAAAGCCTACATATAGTAAAAAACATAAAGTTGACTTGACTTTATATGCCCTGCATGATTAAAGCTGGCACTTCTTCACCTCTTTGTTTACAGACTACGGTTCATCTAAATCTTGACAAGAGCTGCAACTACTGTCATCATCCGTTTATCTGTTGATTATTTTCTAGAATAATCGATTCATTGTTTGGTCATAAAACAGTAGAAATGCTCAAGCTGACATCTTAAAATTGCTTGTTTTGTCCGACCAACGCTCCAAAATCCAAAGATATTCAGTTTGATATCACACAAGATGAAGCAAACCAGCAAATATTCACATTTGAGGAGCTGAAACAAGTGACTTTTGGGCATTCTTACTTAAAAATGATTACTTGACTCAACATTTCATCTCTAACCCTGGTGATGTAAAGTTGCACATTAAGGGGGAATGGAATTAAAGGAGCTTCAGTCTCTTCTTCTATGTTTGTCTGTGGCTGTTTGTTGTGATCAACAGGAGATCACGCAGTAGCTTTTACACCACCACACAAACCTACACTCACCTCCATCCACACACCATCATAGCCAGAAGTGTACAGCAGCTGAACATCCTGGTGTCCAGCTGTAAAAAGCCTCAGCCATGCCCCATCAGGCGTCAGCAGCAGTGTGATGTAAGCAGCCTTAAACGCCTCACACATGACGCAAAATGTCACAACCTGTCCGTCACAGCTCTCAGCAGCGTGTAGCAGCAAAAAACAAAAGCCCTGTAGCCTTTACACCACCAACATAACACGGATTCATTCAGAGCTCTGCGACAATGAACCCAACCAACACTCCTCTGGATGGATCGAGCTCCACGGTATCTCATTTAAACCAGTGCGTCACGTTTACTGCTGCTGCTGCTGCTGCTGCACTGTGTCAGACTCCACAGACACAAAACTGCAGCCCAGATGTGGCGTCCAGCACACACCAGGCAACATCTGTAACTGCACATTTACGCATTATATAAGAAAAACAGCGTGACATCTATCTGAGGCGGCGGCGGCAGCGATGGAGGGGTGATGTGAGGAAGAGGAGGAGGAGGAGGAGGAGGAGGGGGGCTGGGAGCCTGGAGCCCTGGGTGCGTACAGGGCTGCTGGAGGGTGTTATGACCACGTCGGTGCATTTCTTTCATCAGATGTTACGTGGTCTGAAAGGGCCTGTTACATTTGAATGGGGAACAAGAGGCTGCAGCTGATGTTAAATTGACAGACAGCGAGCAACCCGCAAGACGGAGGTTTGACATTCCCACTCCGAGCTCTGTAATGGTCCGTTTTACTCACTGAACACGTAAATACTATGTGGGCTTAAAGGGTAAAAAAAAAGGGGGCTTACCTCCTCCACTGTGCCTTCAGTCCGCTGCTCCGTAAACCTCCCCGCTATATAAACCCTCTTCTCTGACGAGGAAGAGCAGGCAAGCAGTGCGCCTCCTGTCCAGAAACTCAGGCTGATTTTACCGCAGGGAAACGTTGTCGTGCGTAACAGCCCGCACCACGTATCCCGCTGCTCAAATCTCCAAATCTGCTGCTAGATATGATCCAGTTTTTTATGTTTCCCTTCTTTCTCTGTGCGTGCGTGTGTGTGTCGTAGTCCTGAGAGCTTCTGTTTTGAGTCCTCCCGTCACGTCTCCTTCCTCCCACAGCTCCTCTCTGCTCTGCTCTGCTCTGCTCTCTCTCTCCTTTTTCTTCTCGTCTACAACCGCTGCCACTCGTACCGTGCGTGCACTCGCACTGCGCGTCCACGTAGGGTGGGAGCTATATAGCAGTGTTGCGGGTGGGTGGGATGTGGGAGGACCCTCCTGTGAAATAACAAGCAATTGTTTTCCAGAGAAGAATTGGCGATTGAATTTGGATTTCATTTATTTTAGAGCGAGCGTGTAGGATTTGATAACAGGAGGTGTCACTCAGCACATGACTGACATGAGGGTGGGGTGTGGCCAAAAGTGTGGACACCCCCTTCCCCGACACACACACACACACACACACACAAAGATGCATGCATGGACCAGAATGTAAAATCACTTTAATATTCCTCTAATTTTAAATGATTTAAAGTGTGTGTCTGTGAGGTTTACTAGTGAGTTTTTGAGTTTTACAACATTTGGTCCTATTCTGCCACTTGAGTTATGTATATTCATGTTTCCCTCTAAAATACTACATGCACAAATAAGCTATATGGAAAATAAAAGCATTCAAACCAAAACTGGGTCTCAAAGGGCTACAAAACTAAAAATGTTTCCATTTTCACCTTATATTTCACTTTATTTATCTATTCACTAATTATCAATGTGCCATCTCAATGTTATAGAAAATACAGTATGTTTCATTTTCTATAGTACTTTCTAGGGGGAACCATGCAGTGTTTTGTTTAGTGAGATAAAAACTGATTATCTAATATATGATGAACAAAAACCGAGTTGGCTATAGTGACATACTGACTGAGCCCTTGGAGAAAGCCAGGGAGATCACAACAAAAACCCTTCATCAGGATAAACTTCAGACTTGTAGCATTTATTTTCTTTCTTCTGCTATTCATTGCACAATTTCTAACATAAATATACAAAGTTATGATTAATGTTTTCCCCTTCTTTTTGTATATGTTACTTGAAGACACTGCATCACGTAATTCTATACTGCACAGCACAACCGTATTGTTGATTTAATTGCCACTGCTGTCAGAGAGGTGTTACCAAGAGACGTACTTAAGTTAAGGTTGAAAGCTGAAGAGAAGTTTTAATCCTAGACGCTGTAGCCACAACAGCAGCGTGGCTCTTGGGAAGCAATGTCTGTTGGTCGGCTGGCCACCACTTTGGTCCACCTGACACATCCCAGCAACTGTCGGATGGATTGCAATGAAATTTTATAGTCATTCATGCTTCCCAGAGGATGAACACTTTTAATTTTGGTGATCCCCTGACTTTTCCTCTAGTGCCACGACAACGCGACAACTGTTGGAAGGATTGCTGTGAAATTTGGCGCCAAATATTCAATATTCATGGTCCCCAGAGGATGAATACTAGTGACTTTTGTGGTCACTTTTCTTCTAGCACCACCAGCAGGTGAAAGATCTTCACTTAGCTTCTACTTAGCTTAGCATCTACTTCATAGACTGGCACAAAATTGTACAGGCATTTATGTTCCCCAGAGGATGAATGCTAATGACTTTTGTGATCCCCTGACTTTTCCTCTAGCACCACCGTGAGGCTGACAGTTTTGGTTCAAAGTGAAATGTCTCGACAACTATTGGATGGATTACCATGACATTTGGCGCACACATTCATGTTCCTCACAGGATGAATTGTAATAAGTTTGGTGACCCCTTAACGCTTCCTCTAGCACCACCATCAGGTTAAAATCTGTCCAGTACTTTGATTTTTGACGAAATAACTGCAAAATTCTGCCTCAGCTGTACTTTGTGTTCAGTGCTAATTAGCAAATGTTAGCATGTTATCACACTAAACTAAGACAGTAAACATTATACCTGCTAAACATCAGTTTGTTAGTATTTTCATTGTGAATATGTTAGCATGCATGTTAGCATTTAGCTCAAAGCACTGCTATGCCTAAGTACAACCTCACAGAGCTGCTAGCACGGCTATAGACTCTTGTTCACCTGTAGGCTACATGGATGAAGCCTTTTTTGATTAACTGATCAAGTACCAGTCCCTGGTTTCAAATGGTAGGATTGGCAGACTTACCCCCACAAAAAAAACTAAACAAAAGAAGGTAGACATCTGGCAAAATGTTGTTTAATCTCAGCTGTAACAGGTAGTCTGGCTGTGTGGTGCAAACAGTGTTTTCTTTAGCCGTATGTGTCAAAGAATGTATGTAAAATCTGTATTCTTGTAATGAAATTGGTTGATTCAAACACTGTATTTAAAATGTGTATGCGAGGGAGAGTGTTGATTCATTTTTGTTGTAGAAATGATGGAGTATTTCTGTGACTTAATTATAAGAATGAGTAACGGGTTCTTTCCTCTTTTGAGACGTGTTGGCAACAAGCTCCCTGTGAGTCAATCCACCCCTTACACAACACACCTCCTTGTCAAAATGGATTTGTCATTTGAAAGGTCAGCGTCGTTTCATTTTCGTTATCACCGTGGGGGCGTTCAGTGAAATTCAACTCTTTTTGAGGTTCATAGAAATAACACAGACAGTGAATCTTTGGTGAATCTAATTAGGGAAGATTTAGCAGCAGATCTCAGATAAACTGCTCCAGGGCTGCTTACTCTTGACAGACAATACCTCTGCCGGCAGGGGATTGACACTCTTTACCTCCAAGTGTGTGTGTGTGTGTGAGGGAAGAAACAGATTGCACACACTCCTGTGGCGGGTTTGAAAACATCACACCTGTTTTTCATGGGATCGGTTTCCAGCCCGGTGACATATTTACCAGCCAGACATTTTGAAAAGGAAATCCTCCCTTCGGCCCTGAAAGTTGGAATCCAACTCCGCATCGAGGGGCCCTCGGCGTGAACATTCAGGCCAGCGTCAGTGTCCAAAATGACAGGAGCTTCTCATAAAATAACAGACAGTAGCTGAGGGCAGAGGGTGGGCTGATGGAGACAATAGACTGGAAAGGTTGAAATAATGGGGAACATATCCAGGAGGCTGACATGACTCTTCTGTCAACCAGAAAACTGAGATGGGATGAAAAAAAAAAAAATCCTCAAAAAAAGCAGAGAAAGCAGCAACAAAGGGGCCTCTTGGTATTTCAGCGAGTGTGACATTTTGACTTTTTTTTTTACTGTAAAATAAGAGTCCATGTGCAAAAAATGTTGGAGTTGTTTGTAAGTTCATCTAATGTGGAATAAAGATACTGCCAAATTCAAGGAATAGTTTGGCATGTTGAGAAATACACTAAGAAGATTGATACCATTCTCTACAGTAAATATGAAGCTACTGCTAGCATCCAGTTAGCTTAGCTTAGCATAAAGACTGAAAACAGGGGTTGTTCTGTCAAAAGGTAACAAAATCCACCTGCCAGCAGCTCTAAAGCTCACCAACTAACAAATAATATCTTGTTAAAAGTGTAGAGTGTAAAAACCACAGCGTTTCCAGTATTTATGCTAAGCTAAGCTAACTGGCTGCTAGCGGTAGCTTCACATTTAACGGACAGACATTAGAGTGGAATCTTCTCATCTAACTTTCAGCAAGAAAATAAGCACATTTCCCAAAATGTCAAACTAGTCTTTTAATATTTTGCCTTTTTTTAGCCTAATTATATGGAAACCCAAAATGTTCAATATTAAACAAATAACAAGAAATTATTAAATTAATAATCATACGAATAAGTATAGGCATAAGATGGTATATAACCATTAAATTCAAATATATCAAAATGTTCTTTTTGTAAAGTCAAACAAAATGAATGAATAAAAGATTCAGTATTTCTCAACCAAAATGATATTTATGTTGGGCAGGCAATACAACAGTAACGCTTTATTTAACAGTGTGTAATTTCCTAGTAATTTCCAAGAAACCTGGTACGAATTACAGTGAAAATAGAGAAGAAGTTCTGGGACAGTTATTTGAGTTAGAGTTTAGTTAGTTGAGTTTATTGGCAGTTGTTTAAATTTAAAACACTGCAGAAAATATATGTCTGTCAAACTAGATAAACAGGTCAGAGCCATGTTATGTGATTGGTTGTGGTCCAACTAAGCAAATAGCCAAGTGGGTGTGGGTGTCCATACATTGTGCAATTTTACACCTAAAACTGATGGACCCTATAACTGCTCTCCAGCTGCTTTGGTCCCCATTGAACATGACATAAATTACATTAAACACTTCCATCCAGAAATACTGGCAATGTTTTTCTTCAGGATTGAGTAAGTCCCAGAATCTCACACCCACCTGAGATGACACACTGTCTCATACCTGTCTCAGTTCCCAGCAATGATCCCTTGTACAGCCCACCATTTCAAAATCCACAGTTAATTTTGCTTTGTGTCACAGTTTCCTAATTACAGGTATGTCCATTGATCACACTTGGTAGACTTGGTGACTCATGAAACCAAGATCAAAAATAGAACCAAATTAAAATAGGTAGATTCACTGGGCATACAGTCTTTGCCTGATATTTTCTTGGTAATGTGGGAAATAACACACATGGACAAACTGAAACTTTCCTGGATTCAAAACACCAAGTGGATAAAGTCAGTGACCCATTAAACACTGGTCATACTGTATAACGTGATAGCATGAACCTGTAGCACCAAAGAAAAAGAAAACTCCTAATTAAAAAGTAGATAAACTCATGATTCAGGCTTGATAGCCATTGTCTTTATCAAGGACAAGACAAGACATTCACTTGAAGATAATGTTATGAAGATAGAAACGTGGTGTCTGTGAACTACCGTTAGCTAGCTAACTTTGTTAGCATTAGCTTACCGGCTAAAATGCTTTAGCTTCTGTTACAAGAGTTTATACAGAGATGCTACATTAGTACACAATATGAATAATTAACATTACATGCACTGGCTGGTTTAGTTTTATTAGCTTAAGCTAGATAGCTAGCTAAAAAGGCTGGCGCTCAGTGTGTTCAGTGTTTAGCTACCAGTGTTTTCAGTTAAGCTAGCTAGCCACACAGTCCTCGACTGCTTTGTGTCAAGACTAAAAAAATAGGAAAATTAAGGAATAAATAACACCTGTGTTTAAAAATTTAAAATGTCTGCTAAGAAAAAGATCTATTTAACTTTTGTTTCACTCTACACCCCCCCCCCCCAGTGCCTCTGTGCCCCCACCCCCCATTTGGGAAGCGCTGTATTATACAATGACATTGTAAAGACAGAAATATTTGTTGCATCAATTGTTCGGGTACTTTGACCTTCCACAGACGGTGGATGGGAGGAACTGAAGCTGATTTTTCTGTTGCACTCATTGTTTTACTTTGGTAGATAAAAACATGTGATAGTGAAATGTTACAGGGAGAGTTTGACAGTATGACTGTATGTGTGTAAATGTTTGGTTTATCTGTGGATCCAAGCCATCCTCCACATAGTGATTGGTGGCTGCCCACCCCAGCCTCCCATATTTCACCTGGGTGCTGGGCACATTTTGCCACTGCGTTGAGTTTTATAGGGGCCAATAAAAATCCCTTTGAAGCAGGCCTCCAGCACTGGCAGCTAAATAATGATTACAACAACATAAGCCCCTTTAGTGATACCAAACAATTAGAGGCCAGAGGAGATTGTATAGTTCACATCCATCACTCAGCTGTAAACCGGTATGTCAAAACAATGTGGCTATTTGCTAAAAGAGATTACGCCTGAGAAGTCATAGAATAGATGTTTTGGGTTCAGCTCAACTGTTAAAAAGAACAGCGTGCAGTGAGAACAACGTGAGACCTGTGTCAGAGGCCTTTAAAAGATAAATATGGTGAGGCAGAACCAGGAGGATCTGTGAGCCAGCTCCACAGCGGCCAACAAAACAAATCAAAACGCAGTATACTCCTCATCTCTGTATAAACAGTGCGTTGTTATGGGTTGTTTATTGAGGTGTTGCAGCTGCAACTCTCTACTTCCCTGCGCCAATCCCCGGAGAACAATGTGAGGATGTGATTATTTTTGATAATCTCAAGGTAAGCTGCCAGGCTGTGGCAACGCTCGGCTGTATAACTGAGGGGAAAACCTCAAACAAGAAACAAAGAGGTTTGTTCCACAATGCTACAGTACTGTATATCCATTTGACTAATGTATAAATCATTTGGCTGATTCTTATTATGTGATTTCTGAGCAGAGTGACTTGGCTGACAACCAAGAGATGTTTATGTGTCATTATTCATTAGAATCATGGTGTGTGCTTGGTTTGATGTTGAATAAAAATTAGCGGGATAAGCTTTAGAAAACACCTCTTCAGTTTCTGTAGCAGCTCATTAATAATCCCAACCAAAAATCCTCCCCTATACTCAGTTCATAAATCTGTTCATGATCTTTCTCTGCTAAATCCGCCACATTTCTGACAGCAGCGATGACATTTTGATCGGAATAAACAGAGGAATTGCTGAAAATCCAACAGGAGAAAATCCAAGGATAGAGACTGAGCACAGTGTCTGATTGAAAGGCGACCACACACACACCACCACCACCACCTGACCAGAGGTCAGAGGTCATGGTCTGCTACATAGCAGCACCCCTACAGAGAAGCTCCAAAGAGCTGATTTACTGCACTGACCATAGATCAGCTCTGTTCAGCAGCTTCGAGGACTTCTACACTGAAGCTAATTCTTGACTGGTCAGTTTTGTAAAGTTATTTCCAAATAGAGTGCAATAAATCCCGTCACATATGCTCACATTCAAGGCAAGGTGGCCCCCTGGTGGTGAAAATGATAAATTACACAAATAACCTCAACAAATGCTCAACCTATATATGACAGTTAAAACCACGCAAAACCTAAATTTAAGTCGCAGGTTTTACATTCAAATACATACATTTATCTGTGTTATCTTTGATTCCACCCTTTCATTTGAACCGCACGTAAATCTTAAGATTAAAAACAAAAAAAGAGGCGCCCCTAAATGTCGTCGCCACGGCTCCTTTTGGTGATGTCATCAAAACGCGCCCTACAGGCAGCTCTTTAAGCGGTAAGCATTTTATTTTTTGCTAATTAAGAACATACCACTGTCTTATTTAACGGTAATATCTTCTTGCTTGGTTTATGTGCGAAAGATTTACAAAAAAGATTAGTTGCTAGCTAGCTAAGTGTTAAAGCATCAAGCGCAGCGGCGGCTAAATTTTTGTTGATTCCTCTCCATTTCTGTTAACTGGGCATCAGTTTAGCTAAGAATGAGCCTTGTCTTAAACGCTATGAGATAGCGTAAACATGAACAACCTGAGCTAATATAGGAGTTTAATACCAACTTCAGTCAGCGTTAATTACTAGTTAGCTAACTGCTGGAGACGACAGACGTTAACGATTCTTTAGTTTTGTCTCTTTCACTTTCACTAACACAACCAGCCGCAGATGACCAAGCAAAACTGTAGTTAATGTTTTAAGCTAGCTGGTTAGCTCCAGTAAACTTCACTGTCTTCTTCATGAAGACACTCAGATGAGATTTGTATTTGTTTTCCACAGAGGCAGAGTTTGACTGCAGTCTACAAAAATGGTGAGTTAACTCAATTGTTTAATTTGTATTGATGATGTGCTGCTTGACTTCTTACTTTTCTCTACTTTATTGTGAGATAAAAAACAAAGCATCACTGCAGCCAGTCAGCTCCTTGACAAGAGGTACAGTTTAGGTTTAGGTTGTAGCCATAACTTCCCATGGTCTTGTGAGAGGGCCTGGGATTTGTGAGATCTAGGTACTGTGAAGGCCGTAATATGTATTATTCACATCATTTGCATACTCATAAAACCATTCAGTGACCCCTGTACAGAAGCATCTGCATTCATTATGTTTCTCCACTCATTTTTGTTTTTCAGGCTTTTCCTTTAGTTTGTTACTCATCAACAAAACACACATTGCCAATTAAATGATGGTATATTTTGGCTCTAGATTGCAGGGTTATCCATTCTACAAGCCACTTGTTTGATATCAAATCTGATCAGAGCAGATTTAAATATATACTGGTCAGCATGTGTTTGCTTCATTTTTAGCCACAAGAAAAACTACAAAAAACAAACTTCAGAGAAGTAAAGAGTAACAGTGAGAAAACCCCAACAGAATTTTACAGGATTATGGCCACAGTTTTTAGTTGAAGGTGTAAGACATTTATCTGTATTTTGAAGTAAGTTCCAATTAACTTTCATCTGTTTTCTGTTTCCTTTCAGTCCCGTCGATATGATTCACGAACAACCATCTTTTCACCGGAGGGTAAGCTTTCTTGAACAATGCAAGTTGTTTGCTGTGTTTCTACCATTTGGTTTTTTATTGTAGTTCACCCTCATTTTTTTGAAGAATGTCTCGACCATACATGTAACTTTTACTCGTTTAAGCCAGGAGCAGGCATATTGGATTTTTAAATGTCTTGCTTTTCAGTGCTTTGTGCTTGCGTCCTCATTTCGGCAGCACTGTGTGTCATTCGCAGGGCGTCTGTATCAGGTCGAGTATGCCATGGAGGCCATCGGCCACGCCGGCACCTGCCTGGGAATTTTAGCCAATGACGGAGTGCTGCTGGCTGCTGAGAGGAGGAACATTCACAAGCTGCTGGATGAAGTGTTTTTCTCAGAGAAAATCTACAAGCTGAATGAGTGAGTTACTTCTGCTTCAGCCTTATCGTCATATCCTAGTGGCATTGGTTGGCAGTGTGCAAATGTTTACAGTTTACAGATCTACAACTTTAAAAGGGCATTAAGTCTTTTTTTTTTAGTTCAACTGCAGTGACGTATTGCTCCAACATCTTGCATTGGCAAGATTGGCATAAACAAATCGATTAGATTATATTACAGAGAACCTCTGTTTTTGCAATGATCCTACATCTTCCCATTTCTTTGCAGAGACATGGCGTGCAGCGTGGCAGGAATCACATCAGACGCCAACGTACTGACCAATGAGCTGAGGCTTATAGCACAGAGGTAAGCACCAGTCAGGAACACTGTCCTCTTCATTTCTGCTGCAGCCAAATATACAAATATAAATGTGATGATCTGTGTTGCTGTTACAGATACCTGCTGCAGTACCAGGAGCCAATCCCCTGCGAGCAGCTGGTCACAGCTTTGTGTGACATCAAACAGGCCTACACCCAGTTTGGAGGTACAAAGCAGCACCACGCAGTTGTGTCTTAGCAAGAGACAAGTGTTTCATCTAGATGCTGAGTTTACCTCCTGATGAGATCAGATTTCAGATCATCTATACAGTGGCCAAATTGTGCCTTTTCAATTTTCTTTTCAGTTGGAGTATTTGGCCTACTTTTTCACTTTGTATTTTTTCCATTGGTCTTCAACTCATAAATCTTTGCTTTCCCCTTGAAGCAAATCCCTTTCCAGTTAGCTACAATAACTAATCCAGGGGGCTAATTTCTGTACTTGGAGACATTTATGTAAAATGTACGTTTATTTGAAAGCTGTAGGAGGCTCGTGCTGCCGACCCCAATATACATTGTTTTGCTGCACTCAAGATTCCTGAATCCCTACAATTGAGGTGGCGAGTGCAAAGTTATCATGACCTATACTCACAATTGTGAGAAGGTTGAAAAATACCTTAATCTCCCTTTTGCATCTTGCACATTTGAATGCTTAGTCTTCCTTTTTCCAAACAGGTCGTGTTGCATAGTTGTTACTTTGTCAGATGTTGTGATAATAAATCATGATCATCAGTTTTGATTATTTGAGGAAATTGTTCTACTCTACTCTTTGCATCTCATCAACAGCCAATTCAACTCACCTGAGAGTTCTGAATTAATAGACGAGTTAGTACTGTAATATGGGATTCTAAAACTACAAATAATTTAAAGTAAAATTACAGTTTGATTTTACATCTACATCTGAAATGGGCTAAAGAAACTGACGTCAACAGGCACTCTGATGTAATATGAAAGTATTGTCATATTAAGATTAAAAAAAAGTTACAAAACTGCTGAACCTCAAATGTATTTAGGTTCAAAAATCAAAGTTAGGAAAGCCACAGACACTTCAGCTGAGTCTGTATTATGAAGTCACTGTATGTGCGTGTCTGTTCTCTCAGGAAAGCGTCCCTTCGGAGTCTCGCTGCTCTACATGGGCTGGGATAAACACTATGGCTTCCAGCTCTACCAGAGTGACCCCAGTGGAAACTACGGAGGCTGGAAGGCCACCTGCATCGGAAACAACAGCGCTGTAAGTCTCACAGGAGTACTTTGAGAGTTACATAATTTAAAGTAGGCTGAATTATAAAAGAAACCAATGTGTGTGGAATCTGAATATTTGGATTTGAACACTGTGCACTTGTTATAAAACTGCTATTCCACATAGTGACACTGGAGGGCGCAGCTCCACAGTGTGGCCATGAAAAGGACTGGACACTCACAATAAACAGACATGCTGTGGCCTACTTAGTGCTGACTCTTGGGGCAGCTAATTGATTCATGGTGGCTTTGCTAATCCCAGTGGGTCTCCACAGGGCTGCACACAGAGCATTGTGGGTAACAGAGCCGCCTCAGTGCATTGTGTAAACACTTGTGCAAAGAGGCCCTGAGTGCATGCACGTTTAGTTTGGGTGTCTCCAGTGAGGAAACGCACACCTGAACAGTGTGCGTGTTGTGCTCCACACAGAAGAGGATAAACTGAGGTGGAAATGCAATCTTCACAATTGAAAACAGATGGGAGGACGAATTTTGCACGTCTTCGTACGTAAATCCTGCAGCACCAACAAGAAGGATGGTGTTTTGAGACTTTGTTCTGCAATGAGAGTGATTTATTTACTCTGTCTCTCTTTGTGTTCTTTGCTCACTCTTAGGCGGCTGTCTCCATGCTGAAGCAGGACTTCAAGGAAGGAGAGATGACACTCTCCTCAGCGCTTGCTCTTGCCATTAAAGTTCTCAATAAAACCATGGACGTCAGCAAGCTGTCTGCGGAGAAAGGTGCGGATTTGAGTAGTTAGACAGAGCGATGTACAGATATTGGATAAACCCACTGTGCGCTCCCTGCTCAGCACCAAACAGCAACGTTAGTGACTAGCTGGTGAACATAGTGGAGCCTTTAGCAGCTAAAGAAACAGATATTTTCCTCAGGAGTTGGTGGAGCTAACAGAGAGGGAATATTAGACTTGCATTCATCAGGTGAACAGAAACACGACTCCAAATGAATGTAGCTCTGTATCTGCTGGGCCTGTAAGTAGGCAGCTGTTTGCTGACAAGTCTACCATAACCACTCTGTAAGGTAATAATATGTCAGTGTTGTGTTCAGTGTGGCTTCATTTATTTACCTTAAATACACATGATAAGTGGGTAAGTCCACATGGTCTATACAATAGACAGTGAGAGAGCTGATTATACCTGGTCAACCTGTTTTGTGGCAGATCAGGTGATAACTACGCTGCAGTAACCTCCTTTGAACATCCGTGTTCCAAAAATGTTAGGAATGACACTGCAGCTAACTGACATATAAACATAACACATTATCTTCCACTGCAATGTGAAACGTAAATAAAAGCTGAGTTTTTAAGGGTTTAAACTGCCGTAGCAAAGTGCACAGCAGCTGGTTCCTCACCGTCCGTCTCTCGTCGCTGTGCGTTTTTGTCGTTTCAGTGGAGATCGCCACTCTGACCCGCGAGCACGGCAAGACCTGCATCAAAGTGCTGAAGCTGAAGGAAGTGGAGGAGCTGATCAAGAAGCACGAAGCGGAAGAGGCCAAAGCCGAGAAAGACAAGAAAGACAAGGAACAGAAAGAGAAAGACAAGTAGTGACGAATGCCCCACATGTTGTTTTTGAGTTTTGTGTGTGAGTCAGGAGTGAGTGTGCATGTAAAAGTCTTCAGGTGTGTTTGCTTTTGTGTTGTTTGTTAAAATAAATCCAGATGACGAATTATTGACTGTTGATTTGTTTTCTTAATCTGTTTCACATTAACTATCTTTTACATGTTCACTGTTGTTGGTGTTTGGCCTTAAAAAGCTCCAAACGCTCATCTTTATTCATGGTCAAAACAAGTATTATTTATTACTTTTTAATCGTGAAGTGATTGAACTAAACTGGGCAATAACACTGAGCAGTTAAAGGAAAATCTCGATTAAAAATTCAGTCTGTTTCAGCCCACTTCAAAGGTTTAAAAGCTGTTACTCATCCCTTCCATTACTTGAATGATTTATGTGCATTTACAGTTGAAATCAATATGGGATTACAGCTAAATGTGTGTGCTCAGTCTGTTCCAGGACAGAGCAGATGGTCTTAATGTATTCTGCATGAATTGTGTAATGCATACTTGAAACGGTTCTGAAATAGGAGACCACGATTATTGCATAATGATAAATATGTTCATCTTTGTGTAAGTGGGGGGCTGCTGGGTGTTTTCCAGTCCTTATTGTTTATCTTCTTTTATTCATTATCCTATTAGAGGTGTTTTCAGCCGAGTCTGGTTAATAAGAGAGGTGGTCAGGAGGACAGTGATGCCAACATCAGTGCACTTCTTGATTATTATATGGCAATAATGTTGATTTAAAGCAGCTATAATCAGTATTTTTATACTAATGTATCAAATGACAATGTGAAAGGGGTCACAAGTAGTGATGAACCTACAAAGAATTATCACCTGAATCTGCAGCTCCCCTCTGCTTTATGGAGCTTTATAGTGAGTTTCAGCTCATTGTTTGGCTCTCTGGCCTGAAACCTTTATTTTGATTCACTCTCACCTCTCATAGCGTCATTTTTGGACACAGCAGGCAGCTGTTTCCAGCGAAAAAGCTCTGATAAAACCTACTGTTGACTACATGCACAGCACCAAACATCAGACAGACACAGTGTTTGGACATCTGGATCCAAACTCCATCTCCTGATGAAGATCATGTAATATGAGTGAAAGCACCTGAACAGCTACTAAATATTGTGAGATTATTTTGTCGACTGCTGTTTCTGAGGTCAAGAATTAACGCTGAATCCCAACTCTTTTGCCAACATGGACGAGAAGTCTTAAAAGTGCTCAGAAATATGAACATCTCCATCTGCTGATGAAGATCATGTGATACGATCCAACAGCTGCTAAATGGACCTTGTGGGGAGATTATTTTGTCAACAGTAGTTACGTCAGGACACTATGAGATCATACAGAGGTGAAACGCAGAAAAGTAGGTTTTCATTCGAGCACATTACATTTGATCTGATCTTCAGTGGGGTCTGTAGCAGTGTAAGTGTCTTTAGAGGGGATTAGCTCCTGACCCCGGTTTGAACTCTGCTAACTGGATGCTGGAAACTGAGATGCGAGGCCGTACATAGGCAGTTTCTGAGAAATGCCATGCTGTGAGTGCGGTAACCACTTATCAGTCTCAATCTGAGGTGAGTTTATATAAAGTCGGCATAAGATTAAGACCAGGAGGGGACAATCTGCCTCTTGTCTTTTAGTCCAGCAGATTAGTGACACAGTTTGAATGCCTGACTTCAGATTTTACTGCTGCTGCTGGTGGTGGTGGAAGCAGGAGCACTTATATGAGGCCCCTTCAGACAAATGGATGAATTAATCTTACAGGGGCCCAGAGACATATTTTATAGCTGACAATTGTTTGTAGCACCCCTAGTGGCCAAATATCAACACTTAACAGGGAATTTCCCAGACTGTCTTGATGTGTAGATTTCAATTTGTGGCTTTTGAGGTGTTACCTTCTTTTTTTTTGGTAATGACAAGGCCCCAAACTGATAGCTGCCACCTCAGCTGCCACTGCCCTGAGGTGCAAAATACAAGAACACTAGACAAAACACATAAAAAATAAAAAAAATATAAAGAATGACAATATTTTAGAAAACACATTAACATGGAAACACAACAAATCAACAAACACAACAACTAAATTGAAAACACAACTGTTCAGAAAACAGTTATATTACAAGTGGGTCCCCGTTTTGTTTGTATTGAGTGCATGCATGCTGGTGACGGGATACACATTCCTGCCGCTGGTTTCGTGTTATTCTGCTGCGTTTGTTACACAAATTGCAATTTGGTCAGAAACAGTGAATGTAAACATGACTTTTTTTTTTTTGTTTACAAGGAATCTCCACAGGGCACCTTTAATGTGTTTTCTGCAATGTTGTGTTAAAGTGTTTTTTGTCCAGTGCTGTTGTGTTTTGCACCTCAGGGCTGCTGTACTGCAGGTTAAAGCTCTGACTGAATGGCTTTTCTCCTTCAGGAGGCGACAACAAAGGTTTTAAAACAGGTTGCTGCTGTATTAGAGATGCCGATATAGCACAGTTGAGTCTGTCCTGGCCCGGGCACTGAAAATAGATCTCTAGATCAACTGACTTGGGAGGTTGTTGCAGTCTTTGGCGAGGAGCCAGCGGTGAGCTGTAATGTGCTATGAGCCGAGCTGGTTGGAGATTAGCGCCTGAGTCAGCGATCGGATGAAACAGAGCTTCCCACAACTACTGGGGGAAAAAAAACAACTTTCATTTCCTCAAATCGGCCTCATCATCTTGTGCGTTTTTAATCTTATATCAGTTTTAATTTGGCTGCCATGGTGTTCTGTTTGTATAATTGTAGTTATTTCAAGGCCTCCAGTGTGGTTTCTCAGTTTTATAACCTTGGCATGCTTCCTGTGTTGTTCCCTCTGCATGTTTACTGTAGTACAACTTACAATTTTCGTCTTGAAAAGCAACATAGTTTAACTAAGCCCCGTGGCAAGAAAACATGTGACACATATACACATGCATACAAGGAAAACAAACACCAGTTTAGGTAACAAGTTTTATTGTTTTTCCCCCCCAAAGACAAAAATTTCTAAAGTATACAAGTGTGGATTGTCATTGAACGGTTGCTGTCACTGAGAACAAAAACTAAATCCCTAAACTATCACAGTAAACATTTGAGAAATATACATACATAAAAATATACCTCTGAGAAAATTCATATATTGACATTTCCTAACAGCTTATAGTCAGGGCTCAATCAGTAGCAACGAAGACTCGTATGATCTGAACACATGCAGAAGAAAAAAGGCCCCCACCCCATCCCAACACCAATATAGACTACGATCGATTTCTCTGAGGTGTCACAGGTAGTATGGCTGGCATGGGGAATGTAGGTTAATATTGCTTTACATACCATACTAGGTTTAAGTTAGCTGAATTTTGAAAAGCAAGATGATTTCAATCGACAGCATGTTACAGACAGAATGGATTCTTTGGCGTTTTGTTCAGAGTACTAAAAACCACAAAACAAAACAAAGAAATGTTTTAATTGCATATACGGTAATCACCTGAAGTGCTCCTGTCGTACCCCTACGATGAGCTCTTTTCCTCACAAAGCATGGGTCTGAATCTGCGTGGGAAAACGGACACATTCCTCAATAAGACTCAAGAGTTTAAAAAAAAAAAAAAAAAAAAAAAATTAACATTGCACTCTCCTTTTTAGGCACAAAAAGCCTCGTTTCAAATCGAGCTTTTCAACTGGTGCGGGATAGTATGTGCGGGATAGTATGACTATACAGGGCTGAGTAAAGCCTCACGAGACCCAGTTTGTGCCACTCATGTATTACAATTATTCAAGTCACAGAGCTCAGATCAATTATTCAAACATAAATCAATAAACACGCAGGTTGTTTAACAAAACTTAACACTGTTCTGAAGATATTTCGTTTGCTGCATGATAAAGATCTTTTTCCTGATCTAAACAAAGATGGCAGCCGCACATGTCCGTGCTCAATTTGTACGACATGAAATAATATTTTAAAAAGTTCTGTTATATGTGTCTCTCTTTTGTTGTACAGAACAAGCAAGGACATAATGTCACTTCCGGTAACCTGGGTTAAAAATCTTATATCATAAAACAGACTTTATATTTTTTCATCCAGATGGTTTGAAGAGTCTTTGGAGGATTCTGGAAACACCTTCAGAACAACAACTGGAATTTTCAACGATCACCAGGTATTTATTTTTCAAAAAAAAATAAATAAATAAAACTTGTTTAGCTCTGCGAGTTGAAGGTAATGGAAATACACGAGAGGCACAAACTGGGGCTAAAGCTTCCCTAGATTCAGACATCATGTGTACATTTTAATGCAAAGTAACAGTAAGTGGAGCTCCTCTTTACACCTGACCATCTTACACCAACAATTATTCAGCTTATGATCTTTTAAAAATATAAACTCTTAAGCGTTTCCTTCTGTGTGTGACAAGAACAGTGAGGCCGTCCTCCTCTCCAGCTCGTCAATAACTCACACCGTCCAGCTTGGCAGGCTGATTATGACGCAGAGGAGGAGGAGGAGGAGGAGGAGGAGGAGGAGGAGGTGTTTGCCTCAGCGAGCTGGCAGCTACCCTGCAGGCTGCTTCTTATTGACACGAGACTAACAGGATACTTCCACATTTGTGGCTTGATTGTTTTGGGCTAAAAAATTAAAAACCGCAGACTGAGTGACATGTGCTGGAATGATGTCTTAACATATATCAGGAGGAAGTGTAAAGAAATGTTTACATGTGCTTTTAATGTTAAATGAAACACGTCAGGCTTTCACCCATCTATATTATAAAGCAAAACAACATTTTATTGACCATAACGAACCCATGATTCCCTCTTTTTACCCCTAACAACACCGCTTGCATGGTATACAGCACACACAGACAAACCAAAGTCTCTTTCCTTATAAAAAAGGTGTAAGCTGTCAGAGGAGAGATATGCTGAATTTTAATGTAAAACACCACCTTCTCCTGATTGTTTGTCTTGTTGATGGCAGCACAAACAAATAATGTGGCCAAAAGAGGAACCACTAAGCAGGAAAAATGAAAAAAAGAAAAAAGCCAAAATCCCACGATGCCCAGTTTCTCCAATCTGCAGTTATCCTCGGGTAAGAGGGAAAGGGGGGAGGCGGGGGTGTCTATGTCACATGGAAATCCTACCACTCCCAAACACCCCCTCCCCCCAAGTCTATAGAAAAGAAAAGAAAAGAGAAGAAAAAGGTGACACCCCTCCCATTCAGTGGTGAGGGATTTTTGGGAGGGAGGTTTGTGTCGGTGCGAGAGCTGAGGCGGGTTTGACTGCTTGAGGAAGAAAACGGGCAGAAGGCGTATAGGGGAGGGAGGGAAGGGAGAGGGTGTGGTGGTCACTCCTCGTCTGAGCTGCTGTTGTCCAGAGAGTAAACCATGAAGGCCAGATCGGGCCGGGCCGGCACCATGGGGTTGCCCGGCTTCACCATCTCAAAGCCCATGTAGTGGAACGTCTTGATGATGGACACTGGGAAGGAAACAGGACGAGTGTCACTGAAGTCACCTGACTGATGAAACTGTCTCAAGTCTCAGGTTCACTGCATGTTAATTAGTTAGCAAATTTGTTAGTTGATAATGTACTTTTGTCATGCAAATCCCCTAAGACATGTCCTGCATTATTACTTTTTAAAAGAATAGTTTAAGTTTTTGGGAAATACACAAGATCAATATTAATCTCATGTCTGTGCGACAACTACGGAGCTGCAGTCAGAAGGTAGTTAGCCTAGCTTAGCATAAAGACTGGACGCAGAGGGAAACCGCTAGCCTAGCTCTCTCCAAAAGTCCAAAAATATGCCTACGAACACTTCTAAAGCTCTTTTTTTTTTTTTTTTTTAAACACACATTGTATCTTGTTTGTTTGTTTGTATCTTGCTTGGTTGGGGGATGATGGTGATGATGATGATGGCTGATGTATGCAAGCATGTGTTTTATACATTTTTGTAATACGTTTCATGTATTTCATTATGCTTTATGTTCAAGTCTGTCTGTGCTCTGTGTTTTAGGGGCGTAACACTGGGAGCATTGAGCTGCAGTCTTGTTGTCACAGTAAAGTTATAACTGTGCCTGCCTGTACAGACCCCAATACTAAAACCTGTGCTGGACGACCACATCTGGCAACCCTCTGTTGGATAAACTGTTTTTCAAGAAATAGTTCCAGCACCCAACTCCCCCTAAAACCACAAATCAAGTTCAATTATCTTGTTAAAATCTTTGAAATGGACATCTCCTTCTCCATTAAAAATCCAGAATTTATAAATATAAGTTGAATATAAGTTGCTGGACAAAAGGTATTTCCTGCTTCACTGTAAAGCATCACTCTGCACATACATCTGTGGTCTTTGGTCAACGAGGGTTGTTTTTAAATGTGCTTTATAAATACATTTGACTTGACACACATCGTTCTGTACAGTGAAGCTCTAACATTCAACTGTAGGAAGAAAAACTGATTTTGTAGTGAAGGGGAACTTTAATATTGACTGGGTATGCAGTTTAAAAGGTCTTCATATCTTCAAATCAATATAAAAAGGTTGTGAGAGGCAAACCCCGGCTCTAAAAAACAAACAAAAAAAAACAGCATTTAAAAATAATAATAATAATAAATAACAAGAGTTCTTACATCGATCCTCTCTGCTTTTATGGAACCACAGGAACACATAGTTAACTTTGAGCTTCTCTTCCGCAAACTCGAGCAGAGCAGTTAGCCTGAGGAACAAACAGAGACAGACAGACAGAGACAGAGAGAGAGAGAGAGACAGAGAGACAGAGAGAGAGAGAGACAGAGAGAGAGAGAGAGAGAGAGAGAGAGAGACAGACAGGGAGAGAGTCAGTGACAGAGAGAGAGAGAGAGAGAGACAGAGAGAGAGAGAGAGTGACAGAGAGAGAGAGAGAGAGAGACAGTGACAGAGAGAGAGAGAGAGAGAGAGAGAGAGAGAGAGACAGAGAGAGAGAGAGAGAGAGAGAGAGAGAGAGAGAGAGAGAGAGAGAGAGAGAGAGA